>JBAJFG010000313.1:600000-815000 GCA_037903475.1 Ancylostoma caninum
TCCAGTTGAGTGACAATGCAACTACACAACGTGTCGACATTGTCAATCAGCGTAACATTTTTCGAGTTGTAAACTTGTATGAAGTACTTTCGATAGATGAGGTGAAATCTCTGAGATAGCGGGATGTGAGTTCTCCTCTTTCAGCAATTTTAGGGCATCGCTCTTGAATAGAGTTCTCTAGATGATCCGCGAACTTTGAAAAACGATAGAATTCGCACGTGCTACTGCATAAGCATGCTTTTGGAGTCCTAAGTAGTGAAAATATTTTTAAAAAATCTGGTCCAGCTGTTTTTTGCGCACAAATGCATTGCTTATAGCAAATTATAGTGAGTTACCATAAACGAATAAACCCTTTACTTGGCGCCCATCAAGGTGACCAGTGACACGTGATGTTGTCAACATCCAGCTGTTACCAGCTGTTAGTATTACCTATAAACCTAGATTACTCATCCTTGCATTGATTCTCCAGAGTCTGGGTCACCAGGAATGAGAGCGTACACACTTCCAGAGACTCTTTTCCCATTGGAAATAACTTTCTATCAATTTTCGTTGCCATTACTGTCACTTTCTGGTGCTATTGACATTGTCATTTTGTCTCTGGCAGAATATCATGCGGATGAAGACCTCTTGTTGCGGAAATTACCACTTTCTCGACGTTTTTCCATAAATGTGAGTCATGATGCTGTGAAATGAGGTGGGCCATACTGCTAGGATTGGTTCCTCCTTGAGCGGACCAATCAGAGAGGTGTGACACGACCCGATTTGCCTCATCCTCGTCCACACCCACTTATAGTCTTTATTAAAGGAGAATTTTCAAAAATATTGTCTTTTGTACTGTCTGTGCTCGACGAGGCTTTTGAAAATTCAAGAATTTTCAGGTTGAAAATGATTAAACTTTGAAAAACATGCGGTTTCTTTATTTTTCGCGAGAACAGGTACAAAGCTTGTTTGTGCCTTCACTGAAGACCTTCAAACCACCTGCACACCGTGAAAAAAGGTACAAGTGCAGCGGTAACGTGTCTTTCAATGCAGGTGGTCGTTGAGCCATAGTAATCATTGGCTTCCTCGCTGGCTTATCGAAAGCCACAATATTCATATGCTTTATAGGCTTTCTATAGATCTTATCGGTACTTATTACGCCTCTATAAAGCTCATATTTTCTACTAATCTTCCTTTTGAAGTTTCCTTGGGAATTACTGATGAGGGGGGCCAAGGAAGCCACATTTCCGGTCTAGTTGGAGCCCCGAAACCGGAGTGCTTAGAGTGAAAAACGTATAATAAACTCCCTCTGGAAGTTTACCTGTTGCGTCATGTACCACACACATCGAGGTGATTCTAGATTTCAGAACTTGTGCACTGTCGGAACTCCTATTTTTCAAACAGTCTTTTTTGATCACGAGCAGATAAGCACTTCCACCTACGTACATAATTCTTCATCCATAGCCTAAACCCAGTGATCATCAGTGGCGGAATTGGCAATTGTTCCCTAGATTCCTGTGATCCTAGCACTTACCCAGATTGGACGAGTTACCCGTGTGAAAATTACTGTATTTCAGTACAATCAGTATTCATTTCATCATTCTGGAATGTCGAAATTATCGGGTAAAAGCCACCAATTTTTACCCTGGAAACTCATCCATTGAAGATTTGTGGGAAAATTACTGCCTTCCTGGGACAACTGCTAGACAGGTGGTATGAGGGATGAGAGGACAGAGCACACTGGGAGTAGGTCGAATTCCCCTGCAATTAGTTTTGTACAAGTAAACGCCTTTGTCTGAGTTGTTTTCAAATCTCAGAGTTTTGCTATAGCTGCGAATAATTGTTTTTAATCATTTTGTGCTAAAATTGCTACATTTTACTTGGACATTTTCAGTGTAGCGATAATAACAAATAATAACAAGTAACAACAAGTAATAACATAACATAACATAACATAACATAGCATAACATAGCATGACACAACTAACATAACATAACATAACATAACACAACATAAAATGACATGACATAAAATAAGATGACATAGCATATCATAACGTAACATAATATAAAATAGCATAGCATGACATGACATGACATAACACAACACAACATAGCGCAACACAACATAACATGACATAGCAACACATAACATGACACAACACAACGCATTATAACATAGCAACATAATATAACAGGGAATCGTCAAAAAATAACATAACATGACATAGCACAACATAGCATAACATAAGATAGCATAACATCGCATGACATAAAATTACATAGTGATAGGTAGAAAATTTAATGAGAAATTAATTAGCATGTACATACATATATATGTATTAATTTATACGTACAAGAAGTAAATTATATTGTTTATTGAACATGTCTCCATACCCTTTTTCTCTCACCCCATACCCTATCCCCCCTCGTCCATTGTTCGGTAACCTGGTCCGCCACAGGTGAGCGACGACGTTCGAGTCGACGACGTTTTGTGATGCGTCAGGAAATCTTCGAAAACACAATCATAATTAGCGCTTTTTGGTCGTTGGATGTTTTCCGCCGAAAATAGCGCCAACTTTGCGGTGTATAATTACCGGTAATGGGTTCCTTGTATGCTCGAGCCGGTGTACCTTATTAGGGTTACTCAGGGCAAATACGTGAAGGTCCGTGTAAAGATGGATAAATTTGTTGTATGTTAACAAGTTTACCCAGGGTAGTCTCAAGGCGTACAGTCCGTCATCGCTGAGGTGCCAATACCAT
Source organism: Ancylostoma caninum (assembly GCA_037903475.1). Lineage (NCBI taxonomy): Eukaryota > Metazoa > Nematoda > Chromadorea > Rhabditida > Ancylostomatidae > Ancylostoma > Ancylostoma caninum. The sequence continues at coordinate 602,743 of JBAJFG010000313.1, forward strand.
CATTGCGAAAAAAAAACCATGGCCTGAATGAATATTTGAGGTTACCCAGGGTGAACGTGTTGGCGCTTGTCGGTAAATTGGCGTGGTGTTAACAAATTTACCCAGGTAACCTCAATGATCTATGGCTGCTATGGTCACGGTATTCATTGGACAATCATCTATTTTTATATTTTTAACGTTAATAAATGGTATATTATTTTCAAAATGGTGTGTATTTTGACCATCCATGAAATTTTTTACTTCCTTTGTAACAGTGACAGAAAATTTTTCAAAATTTTTATTTACCAGAAAATTTACCGGTAATTTTGCCGTCAGGGTCCACAGAACCTAATCTAGAACAAAGAATAGTGAAAAGATTCACAAAACCAACACCGCCCGTACCCTGATAAATAGCATATAATTTTGCTCCGTACAGCATATGGTTGCTACGTACTTGGGTTACTAAACCACTCATCGATACGGCTTGTTTATGAGCGACGGGAAGCGTGCGTGTGTGGCTTGACTGGCTTACTGGCTGGAGTAACAACTCTATAATAACGCCACTCTAATTAGTGTCGGTTGTCAATCGACCCAGGATTATCCCCCCACCCCGTGGACAACGTACAAGGGTTTCTACACGTGTGCTCATGAACGCTGTTCGCTGCTAATTTTCCACTAAACTTCCACTATGACTAGTGTTTTTTGTCCTTCTGTGCCTCGTGGACGAGTTTTCTCGTCGGTTATGAGTGTTTATATGGCTAATAGATTCTGGGAATGAACTGTTTCTCTGTTATTCCTCGGCTATTCAAACGAAGTGTGGCGGCGAACGACTATGAATAGAGGCGCTCGGCCGCCCGTTTGTCCTGGAAAAATACTCCAACGCACTCCAACACGTGTTTTGCTATGGAGAAAGTGCGTATTAGCGGATTTGGCACTTTACCAGGATTCCCACTCTCGTGTCTATATACGGCCATAGCGTTGTTTTCCCGGGATCTATGGCGTCTCTGTCTGCAAAATAATTCGCTGTCAGCGCATTTGCATACTCGTCTCCGGCTCATTGCTGCACTTTTAATTAAAGGACTCGGCTACAGTGTAGTGGCGTGGATTACGGTATTAATATCTCATGACTGATTCTTTAGGTGACGTGTACTTGCTCGAATAACATTCTTAACGTATATTCCGTTGTGAGTGCTCCTTTATTTCTGTTTACCTTTCCGCCTCGGGCTGCATATCGAACAATAGATCTGCAGCTCTATGTATGAGATGCTCTCTCCAGGGGTTGCAGCATACTCCTGCGGAAAGACCGACTACATGATGAAACTCGCATTAGCGGGAGAAAGGCGGAATTGAGAAAAAAAAACCGAATCAAGGTCTCTTCCTCTCGAAATATTCATATAAATTACCTGTTATTTACATGGAATTGGTTACGTTTTTATTTATTAATCTGGAGTCAGTTACATTCCCAAGTTCTCTGAGGATAAAGGAAGCCTACGTATAATTTCCCATGGATATTTTCCAGCTGGAAATTTCTATCCTTCCCCTTCTCCGTGACTTTTTTTTTGAAAAATCAGCGAAATAAAGTGAGTTTCTGGATTTAAAAAAACAGAAAAAACTCTCTTCTCCACCTAGACCTAGGATTTGTTTTCAATTTTTGCATATTCGAAAGAAATCCGGACTCCAATCCAGGAACCCGAGTTCTCAATTCCCATTTATGGAATACGTGGGTGATTTGTCCCTGCACGACTGCCTGAACCCTTTCTGACATAACTTTGTACTTTGGAAGTCTTCTTCTTAATTTTCTGTGGAATTTTTAACTATGGCTTCTAGCACTTCCCATTCTATGGGGGCTTCTAGGAAGATCCTTGAACATTTTTGGCTCTCCGGAGGTTTTCGTCTACTCCAGGAATCTACTCTAAATATCTTTAGAGCCCGGAAGATTTTCTTCTAACGTGCCTACCTGGTAATCGTACTTTCACTGGCGCTATTAGCGTCATAATAGACTTGTGGATGAGGCTACATTACGCCTGTCAAAACGATTTTTCAAGCCTTCAAGAGTTGCACATGGTTTAGGTTCCTGTTTCTGATTAACTATTTTTTTTTCCTTCATACCTCTGCCTTTTCTATGTACATATTTTTCCCCTTGTGCAAATTCCTAGCATTCTGCAATTTCGCGTAAACCTTGTCCGTAAGCGACTTTTAGTAGTTCGTATACGATAATCCTCTTAAACCGCCATCAACCCGATTTTTTCGGCGTGTTCTCAATGATTCCACACTTCGCTTTCACTCCATAACGTCATTCTCCACGCTAATTGGTGCACTTCCAATTTCTCAGAAAGTCCCTTTCCTCGCAGGACCCATCAGCCCCTGGATGAACCTTCCACACTTCTTCACTAATTAGCAGTGAAGGTGTCGCGCCGAATTTCGCCAGTCCGCCAGCCCCAGTTGTCAGCTTGTCAACGACGTTGCTTTGTCGCCGGTGTGCATTTGCAGACTCGGTACTTCTTGATCTTTGATCTCGTTCGAAGCCGGGTGCGATGTAGGATGCGGAAGTTAGGAAGGTGTTTATGAAACTTGAGTACTTGATGACATTGAACACGCCCTAGGGGATGTCAGTGCCATGCTCTCGTAATTGTGTTCATAGTGGATTTTTATACGTCATTTCCATTTCGTGCTCATATTAGTGCTAGTAAAGAGGTTAATAGTAAAGTTAGTAGTTGAACAACATTTAAAAATCATTAATTGTCAGAATATAACCAGAGAATCTTCTAAATGTCTGGTTCTCTATAGGAATACATATGTGGGAAAGAGGTTTGAAAGTCTAGAAGGCTAAGACCAAGGCAAAAGGTGTTAATTGCCTTTATTAAAACAAAAAAAAATCTGAGAAGTTTCATGATTTCCTGGCCCTTCTGGATCCGAGCCAGATCGGGTTTAATGAGGTCCGTTCATTTCTTTGTCGAGTTAATTATTAGCCGCTCATTGCCATTCATTCACAGTTAACTGGGGAACGGCAGCAGTATAACTTTCTTAGGTTGTAGCCTTCATTTCTCTAGCCTTATCCTCGTTGAATTTTTATTTACAGAAGCAGAAAAATCGTTATTTTCCGTCCATTAACACCTATGCTAGCCATATCCTGACTAACAGTTACTTTACCTCTCTGAATTACTTGTATCTTTTCCCTCGAAGGTCAAATTTTACGTTCTCATTCCTGGTATGTACCTCCCTCTGAATTGTCAGGATAAGGGTGGATCCCTCCCACACTCGAGCTGAAGCTACATCTCGGCGAAATTCAGTTTTCAAACTAGTGGTAGGGTAACAAAAGGAAAAAGTCAGTTAAAGGCAGTGTCCAGGCAAAACCTCTGAGCTTGAGTGCTCATTAAATTATGATAGCGGGTCGACACAATAGGCAACTGCCGAAGTTTCAGCGAAAAAGTCGCAGAAATAAGCGAGATATCCGCCTTAGACCCAGTACCCAAACCCATCTCCAGTGCCCAGCCCGCCCACCGGCGTCTGCCATTTCGCGCGTGGAATTGGTGTAACGTGGAGCATCGTTGGAAAATATCGGACTGATTGTATCGGCGTTTCTGTACTGTGATGGTTTCATCTTCACTTCAAGTTCGCGTATGTGTTCTAAACATTCAGTTGCTGTTGCTCAACACTTCAGTTCTTCGTTTCAGATGATCCTGTATCTATAGTTTACGAGTCTATACTTGGGGGAGTGTTTCACGATCACATTACCGAGGTGGTTATTCATATACTGTAGATCGAGCAGCGAAATATTTTGATAATCAATCTCAACCTTCACATCAATTAGTTACCATGATACCAAAGAACGAAAAAGAAAAACTTATTTTGTGGAAAAGACAGTTTCTGCACCTTCTTTTCTCATTCTTGGACACTTTTTATTGTAATCTTCTGTAGATTGATAGGACGTTCCTACCAACACGTCCATTTCATATTAACTTTCAGTGTTTTGTATTATACAATTCATTTGTAATATATGAACACGGTCTGTTCTTCCTTCACTTTTTAGTGAATTCTCCATATACTTCCACGCTTTCCTTATATAGTGTGTTAGCTCAGAGAAGGCCAATGAAGTGACTTTGTCTGCATTCACGACCACACTGGTTCCATCGCTGGCATCGCCGCCTGGAAAAAGATTTTACCAAGTGGCAGTAGGGAAACATCAAAATGGAAAGAATCACACCAAATTCATAGAAAAATTTACATGAAAAAGTGTAAAAATCAGATCGGTTGGCCGACACCGTGCCTAAGTCGTAAATGCAGACAAAATCACTCCATGGGCGCTCTCCTAACAGACCATACATATATTTGTAGCATGCCATTTTCCATAGATAGATCGTTGACGTACCCTTAGGCTGTGCAGTAGCGTTACGGTACTGATAATAATGCTGCTTAGTGGTTTGAGCTGAAGAGCTACATAATATATACTTTGAGTTGCGATGAAATTGCATCGTCATGAAATTTTAATGGTAGCACTGAAAATCATATTTGACAAGGCGTGGCTTTCAGTCACTTTCGCAAATTGGTGCACTGGAACTAATCTTCTACGTCAACGGATTAAGCGTAATATTTTCGCTGAAACACTCTACATAAATGTCACTCACTTCCTTGGAGATGTAAGGCAGTCTTCTGAGAATCTATGCTACGTCTCGCCCGTAGTACTCCCCAAAAGACTTTCTCTACAAAAAAGGCCACAAATATAAACAACATTTTTTTTGCGGACATCATAGGTGTATAATAATTTCCTCGAAAGATTTTTATAGGAGCAAAAATAGCAATGTTTTGAGCAAGGGCAAAAGTTGCTTCATTCTGGGGAATTTCTGGGAAATTTCCAGGAAATTTCTGAATTTTCCTTGTTTGCAAATGCTTGGCGAGTGCTGGAGCTTTCTTTGTCATTTAAACAATATTGCCTCTCGTTCATCTCAAATCCTGGGGAATGAGCGGTGCTGACGGGCCCTGTGATTGTATGGACTGACCAGTCGTAGAGCTTGGCCGCACTCTCATTCCAGGTATAATGCTCCACACTCTGAATCCTGCCTCTGGTCTTAATTTTTTCTTTTTTTTACCTCACTTATAAGCACAGTATAAGTTCGAAGACATCAAACATATATGGAAATGCATATGTCTAGTTTTTCCTCCTCCACTTTTCTTTGCTTTTTTTACCCATTTGCTTTCTCAGCGCGTTCTTTTTGTTCCTCACCTCACTAGTTCGTTCTCAAAAAGCATTTTCCTGGCAATTTTTGTCCTGTCTGTTCTTTGGCCAAACCTTGTTAGACCAAGATTGTGTTCCGAGTTTACACACCATCGTTTTCGTGGCCCAAAACAAACCAACAAGCATGTCCATTTCAGGAACCGTCTCGACTTCACCCATTTTCATCGCTATCTTCATTTTTCAACGCTAGCCATGGACGCTCTTCTAGTTGTCACTAGTCGAAATTTGTTTTGCTTTTCTATGGGTATTTAACCTGCCATTCTTCTCCTGCAAAGGCCACAGGGTGTTGTTGCTACTTTTTCAGGCCTTTAGCTGATTTATAGCTGAAAATCTTCATTCTTGCGCTGAAATCCCGCTATCCCATGGATATTTATCGCTCAGGGGATACTTCGAGAATATTCGGTACCACTTCTCGTCTATCGGTGAAACTCCTGTGTCTTCGACTATGTCTCCTTTTGAAGCTAGTCCTATGGAATGTTCTTTAGCTTTGGCCTCAGGCTCTCTAGCACACTATTCACTCCATCCCACACATGCTTAAAATTTTATATATTCACGATATCCAATAGGTTTCCACCGTCCAGGATCCTTAGATCAGATATAAGTGTTCCAGAAATAGCAGTCATTTTCATACACTAGACGCTGGTGAAAAAAAAGTGCAGGAGAGCAGGGATAAAATTTCAGAATAAATAAAACTTGTTACCCTTTAAATTTCAGGATACCGTTCTGGTCATCTATCCTTAGAATTTATACACATCGGGTGTCATTTGTAAGTTTCTATGTTTTTTGCATATTTTAGATCAAAGTCACAATTTCAACTTATTTTTATCCAGATAAACCTTTATGTAACACATTTGCGTTTCCAGCGGTGGGAGCGCAGTGGGGAATGTGGGCGTGGCTAACCAAAATTCTAATAGACAAACTTAGCAGTGGAAATAATGCCCAAAAATTAATATTTGTTGATACTAATAAGCAATGTGACGTTAATATCGAGTATTTATTATGAATATATATATATATATATAAAATTACTAGTGTTAATTCATGAAAAAGCGGAATTTCGGCCCATTCGTGAGGAAGCTTGCTCGATGGTGGTTTTTTTCACAGATTCTGATGGAAATTCCTTGAAAATTATTATTTTTCTGGAAGGAGAGCGAGGAAGTGTACATGTACGCATATGCTCACGTGTGTTTATAGCTCTGAAATCCACTTAACTGTCGTTTTATGGAAGTGTAAAGCGATTATGGGCCTATTTATACTAATCCTTTGAGGGACGTCAGTCAGTCCTAGTCAGGCATAGCCTTCATCAGGAACTAAATGGAGAGGTAAATCAGAGGGTAAGCCTAACCAAATTTGGCTCTTAATCTTGGTAAACCGGTACTTTAGGACTAAGTAAGTCGTTGGTATGGACGCGAGCTAAGGTTTGTTTGTGAGGCAGAAACGAAAATTCCGCGACTTTTGACGAATTTTGGCTCTAATAGGCGAGATTTCCTGTGCAGACACCTGTAATTTCCCGTTTTCACCCTCTATGAGCATAGTATTCTTAATTGTGCCCGCTATACTTACTTATGCACTCATCTTTACCTCGTAGCTAACCCTTCTCGAATTTCTAACTTGCATGAAATTGTCCAGACAAAATTCTGGCTAACATTCATATCCCTCTCTTATTAACCGCTAATTTCACTATCTGCAGCACAAAACTCGTTACTGTATCTGTCAAAGGTCATTACTAGGTACTCTTTTTTTACGACGGTCTACTCAGTACAAAAACAATATAATGAGCACTGGGATTTCTCACTGAGCGTGGTTTGGTCATTGGATGTTGATCACTACAATAACAGCCGTTTTTGGTGTTATATAGCAAGTACACCTATCATCCAGATGTCGCGATTCCCGTCGTTATTGGAGCACTTTCCTTGTCAGCGCTGCTGAGCACCGGAAGAGGAACCACGTCAAAGGGCTCATAGCTCATAATAGCACTCTACTGAATGTCTTGTCGCTTCTGCAGAGTTCTTGCAAAATCTATATTACGCCTTTCTCTTTCTTCCATTCTATTTAGATTTTCTCCAGTTTTTTTTTGCTCCAATTGGTGTCTATTTCTTGGAAATTTTCACCCTTGGAAGCCATGGAACTTGTCTCCTTTTTTGGCATTGATCTCATTCCTCTGTGTAACTGTTACTGCTTACTTATCTGCACTAATTCTGCTCCAGTCAGCTTGTTTACGCAAATTTTCCAGGTTTTCAGGGAGAAATTAGGGTTAGGAAGTACATCACGCCTACTGATTCTTGGCAAGTCTTATGGAATGATACGTACTATGAACGGAGTGGGCGTGGAATATTATCCAAATCTTTTTGCCAAGTCAAACCATCATAGGATAGGGTGCATTTTTTTGGAACTGCACTTTTGAGTGCACTACAGTTATCTAAATTTGAGCCTAGTTTTGAAATACGTGGCTTATCTATTTTTACATGGAGCTTATATCTGGATATAGCTCGTACCCCTCCCCCAAAAACTTATTCGACAAGTAACCTCCCCCACAAATCTGTAGGATCGAAACATGTGAGAGCTGGATATGGGCCTGGGTATGGACAAAGCAAGTAGCTATATTTCTCCCATATCATAAAGGCAATGCCTCACTTCATGATTAGTTCTGACATCTTAACATAAAAAGAATAGTCAGATTATTTCCATATTTCCTTCCAAAATTACCAAAAAACCCTTTTTGAATTATTTCTTCTAGGAGAATGTGAGGCGCCCATTGCGACAGCCACTACAAGGAGTTGCACCTTCGACACGTTTGGCGCCACTGCATTTTCAATCACCGCTGCCACGGCATGCCGCAACTACGCAACACCTTGTGATAGCTGTCGCAGGGGCGAAATCAAACTTTCCACAGAAAACAGGTTCAAGGAGGGGTTTTTGGCACTTCTGTGAGAAAATATGTGTATTTTTGTGATCAGCGTCATCTGGAGAATCTTGCTATGTTGAGACCTCCAAATCGATCCTGAGATGAAAAACTGCCTTTAGCCCTAGGATGACTAAAACTGTTAGAAAAAAGTAAATGCACGTATCCTTGGAGAACGAACTGATCCGAAGCCTTGGATTTACTCATCTGCTTACAGAAAATGGAGTTACGTGACAAAATTACCCAAGAAATCCCCTAATCAATCATGGTCTTCTGTTGTGGCTGACTAGACAGCAAACACTGCATAGTTGAGAAAAAAACACGGGCTGACCCAGGAAGGGTTGAATAGACAGGCTAGTTGAACTCTGTAGTTACCCTGGGAATTACATTGGTAACTACAAAACGGTGCTAATCGATGATGACGTGAAGAAGTATGCTGAGCCTTTAGTGCGAAAGGCTATGTAGATACATATGTGCTGTGTCGATGTGATAGAGAGGGTAAACAAACAATAAACAGCATCGGATTTTCTGGAAAAAGTCCTGGTTCAGATCGGTAGAAGGAGACTGTCCACAACCTCGGCGTTTCTATCCCTTGTCGAGAATTTCTCCGATACTTGAGCATCCGAGCGTCGCAGAACTTATACGAGGTAGAGCTAGATGAGATGGCTGATGCATCACTAAATGCACATCATCACAAACGCCATCCCATTAGCAATTCAGGATAACTCTCTCCTCTGCATATTTCAACACTAGCGAGCGGCCATAGTTCAGCGTCGTTCACCGCCGACCGGGAGGATTTTCTGAAATCGTCTAATCTTCCAGCCAATAACTTGTCCAGACACTAATCCGTGAGATGATCGTCGAGCGTCTCGCGGGACGCCTGAAACACAGCCGGCGCCTGCTAAACGCCAACAATCGACGTCGGCTGACGACGACGAAGCGCTTGCTGCCAGTGGCGACACAAATTAGCAGCCACTGCTGCTGTTTCCGATTCCAGGATTTGGAGTCGAGTCGACGGAAACTTTCCCGATGGTTGTTGTCGTCGCTTAGCCGGTTGTCCAGCGGATCCAACATTACGTTCAGCTTTCATATTGACTGCTATAAATTTGTGATTTGTGATGTAACATCGACAGTAAACAGTAATCGGCTGTCTAGCGACTATTTTCACTTCCCACTCCGCCTCCCAGTCCATTTTTTTTAAAGATTTTCCACTATGCACACGAAGTATGTTGAGGAATTAGGAGAGTTTTTGGGACTCTACGAGTCCAAGGGCCGCATGCATCATTGGGATTACTCGAGGTAAACGTATTAGGACTGAAGAAGTTTACCCCTCGTTAACACGGACGTCATCACGACTACCCTAAGTTGCACGGAGTTGCAAACGTCCCACTAATCCAGAAGATGCATCTAGGCCCAAATTTTCGCTGTAACTCTCCCGTACCGCTCCTCCATTCGAGCCTGGAAAAAGAATTCGAATATCTAAAGTTTCTAATGGGTGAATTTGCAAGAGAGGCCAGGGTAAAAAGCCATTTTCTTCTGTACCTTACATGGACATGGCGTGGTGGAATCGTAGGTTCTCTTGTAACGGCGTCGAGCTATTTCAAGAAATGACGAGCTGCGAAATCCGATATTTTCCGACAATTGCGTCTAATCCTTGCTAACGTCTTTTTTCTAGTCTTTTTTCTGCTTCGGTGCAGGCTCTTAAAGTCCTACATCCATTGGTTTTATTCGTACGAAAGCTGCTTGTGACGCTCGACTTTACAGCTGTAATTTCAGCTTGTCATTGAAGCAAAGGTACACCTTGTTTCGTTTCGGTATTTCTTATCTTTGAAGCCAAGTCACCTGGATGTTGACTCCTTTAGTCAGAAATTCACCTGTTCTACCTAAAGCTTGCAGAATGCTTCGTGCTTCACGTTATTTTCTGCGATTCTCTTACATCTCCGAACCTATCGCTCATTTCTGACCTTCACCAGTTGTCATCCCAATAAATAGTTTGAATCACTTTGTACTGGCAGATTTCACCGATTCGAATGCACATAATTTCATAAAAAGAAATGAAAATTGTGATTCGTCTCCATGACTATGCCTGAGGCTAACGGAAGATACACAGATCGTTGCCCTCTCCCTATCCCCTTCAGCTATGGATTACCGCTGGATCCATCTACGCAGTCGTTTATGCAGGTATCTACCACTCGAAGCAAACACCTTCTGTTGTCCTGACTTTTCTGATTGGTCGATCTGCAAAACAGTACTACCACACTACTACTACCTCAACTTTCACTGGTCACAGTAGTTCGAAACTAAGGGTACAGTCCACTTGGGCCAAGTAACATAGTGCTAGTTAAATAGTTTGAGTTTTGAAGTTCTGACTTGAAATTACGGTCTTCTGTTAGTTTTTCTTGTTTATATACTTATACGATATTAGATGGCACACCCGTGAGGGTGTTATAAATAAATGAATAAATAAAGTCAAGGTCTCATGTTACTGAACCGATCTATTGCTATTATATATTCTGGTTGGACCAATACCTGAACTAATTGTATGTTCTAGCAGTCCTCACCATTTCATTTCTGCCTAGTCATTGTCATTTATCCTTCTATGTTTTCGAAGCGGCAGTAATTCTAATGCCATAGCGATTTTCTGTATTTGATTCCTATTTGTTGATGATGACCAACTCTGCTCATTCCGAGATATACAATACTGCACACAGACTTTGTAAAAACGACGGTGTGTCCGCGGATGTCACCATCGCCCACCGTCGCTTTTTTGAAATCTTCTAAGCGCAGACTTTTCCAGAAATGTTCGGCATCTTCGAATAGATCTCAACGAGCTAATTCCAAACATGTATACTAGAATCAGTTTTGGTCTATATAACACCCTCAAATCCTCAAATATCCTAATCCGCAGGTAGCTCTTCAGATTTACCCTCTACCTAGCACCCAAGAACATGTTTACCCACACCTCAATAACCAGCCGCTACCCTTTGGTTCTCATATCCAGTTCTGTATCATAGTTCTGTAAGACTATGATGCAGAACTAGTCATCCTTCCATGGATGCATTTGAAGCACAATCTTGGTGATCCACAGGCTAAATATGGGGTTTTTAGGAACTTCGGTCACTCTAAGTTCGCAGTAGTTTTGCGGCATTCCCTGGAGCATCCATGAATGCTTCTATACTGCACTGTTCTTATTGGCACAGCCTCTAGAAATCTGTGACCATGAAGAGAGGAACTGAGCGGACACTTTTCAAGAGGGTGTTCACGCAGAAGATTCACAAATCAAAGTGATTGTTTCAAAATAAACACTTGAAATTGATTGGAAAGAGCGAATAAATAACAGCTAACCCTGGATACTCCCCCCCCCCCTCCCCCAATTACAAAACTTATTGAACGTCTAGAAGAAGCAGTGAAGTCAAGGAAATTGAACAAATGAAATTGAACTATTGCAACTTGTGACTAATTTGTACTACGTCGTAGAAATTTCACCTCCCGCCGAGTTGGATATATTATATAATACCATCGACAGCCAAGCAGTCTCCTGCTCGGCGCTAAGTGGATTTTCTTGGATTTTGATGTTTGTCGACTACAATGTCTATTAGTCACTGACGGTGTCTGTGTCTAACTGTCTACAAAATTTCTTGTAGGCGGCGAGGTGGAGGGGGGGGGGATGTGGTTAGCGCTAAATTGTCGCTCAGACTGGATTACTCTGACTAACAACATAGCAGTGATCTTTGCTTATGCTGTTAGACGTTTTTACGAAATATGGGTTTGGGTTGCATTTTTGAGAGATAATGAATGCTGAACACTTTCGTTGTGATCACTACCCCGTTTTTTTTTTGTTAATTTTTGCACTCTAGTAGATACTGTTAATTTTTCCACTCTACTATATTATTCTAGTAGATGCTATCCTCGCAGGAAAAAGAGCCGTATTCCTTTTTTTCTGATGTTAAATCTCAAAATCAGAATTTTCGCTGAAGCTTAGCCAGTGAGGATTATTTGGCATCCTGATTTCAAATGTCATAGTCCTTCTTTACCTTGACATAGTTCCAGTATTCAGTAATTAATCATGCATAATTGCAAAAAAAAAATGTTTTTTTTAACAAGTAATCTATCCCGTTATCATCCTACTACTATTGTACCTCTCCAGGATAACATTCATTTTCTACTCCTTTGTTTCGGTTTACCATCATTCTTTTTCTAATCCGTTTACCCTCTCATGTACCTCTCAGACAGTGGGTAAATGGCCCAGGAGCGCCAAGGCTAGCCATACTCCCGGTCTAGTTCAAGTCCCGTGGCCAGTTGGGGTAAAACATTCGGATGTTTGACTGCTACTATATTCTTGGTACCATTCTTTCTTCCATTCCTTGGTCTCAAGTTAAACTAAAACTGCAACTGCCTCTCCTATGTAGGCTGTGAAGGATCTGTCTCTTTTTATCTAACATTGAATCAGCTGCATCTTCTCAATTGTTGCCCTTTTGAAGCCTACCCTCAAAGTATGAAAAGTAAAACGTCTCCTACTGTGCACTTATTAGTTACCTAGACTTCTTTTCCGAAACTTGTGCTACACTAAGTACGACACTATGATTTGAAAACTCTTGGACATGACTAATTCATCAACTTCTTCAGAAATTTCACCGAATCGCATTCATTCTAGTGCTTATGCCATAGTTCGTTTGGTTGCCTTATTGTGTTCCAACTTTCGACCTTAAGGAGCCCAACAATAAGATCCAGTAGATCCAAAAATCATGGATGCGCAGAAGAACCAATGGTGCGCAATTGTTTTTTACTGTCTTTTGTCCAGTGACTCCTACCCTCCGGATCACTTACCAGGTTATGCTACGAGAGGGGGGAGGTGTCTTACAATTGGTTACAAAATGCACATATATGTACTGGCATATGCATTTCGTGGTGATGTTCTCCGTTAGTATTTTTTGCTGAGGAACCCTCTGTGAAATGTTGAGTGGAATGATTTCGGCTTGCCTGAAACAGCCTAAAGTCGATTCCTGGATATTTCTGGTAGAAGATCGCGGGAACTTTTGGAGTTCGTTACAACCTGTCGGATTTTCCTAGTACCCTTTCCTGGTCAGATCATCACAAAATGTGCCTTCCTCAACTTTCGTGAAAAAAAAAACTTTATTTAACTTTTATTTATAACTCTATAGCTTATGTTATGTTCACGTAACTACTACTCAATTCTAGCTTGCATTTGTTGTGTTAAACAGGTTGACACCCCGAACTACTAGATGCATGTGGAAATAGATTAATACATATTTTTTCTTGTGCCGCCTGCCTGACTTTTATCTGTGCAACTACAGTTATCACTTTCTTTCCATATAAGTTCCGTGTTTCCAAATGTTGAATGGTTACTAACCTAGCACGCCTATGTGCATAATAAATAAATAAGTAAATAATATTAGATATGCGTCTTCGATGATTTTCCGTGACCCCCTGGCCCCCATTTAAACGCCTAGCAGAGGTATCGAACGCAAGCTTCTTAGGATATCGGAATGTTTGGTCTTCTCTGTTCCTGGAAATGTGATAGAAGATGTAAGAAGCTGCTTTATTGTAGCGAGGGATTATCCCAGGATTAAGTATAACATCACGTCCATAGTTGACATCGTTGCTAAGAGTAGCTGAATGCGTATCGAACACTACTTCTAAAAAGATTTGATTCTTTACGTAGCTGCGATCGATGCCAACAACTCATACATACATCGTGAGCATCATTGGAGCAGATGTAAAGAACAAAAGGTTTACCAGTTAGCTTCCGGTGGTCCAGCATACAAACAGCTCTTCTTATACTTCAGAGGAGTACCGTCAGAAAAAATATACTCTCTAGGGGTGCAACGGTCGTTTACCCACACTCATTCCCGCTGACTCACCCGGTCAACGTTTAGGTTGCCGCCTACCAACGCAAGTCAACGAATCATGCGGAGCGGTCCCCATCGTCAGTGCTACAGTGACGATCCACCCTTACTGAAAGATAAATGTACGTTGTCAGGCATCATTGGGATTACCCAGGGTGAACGTGCCCATAGCCTCCAAATTCACCCATGGTTAACAAGAGCGCTGACACTTTTAACCTAGGTAATCTCAGTGATTGATGTAGAACGTAATTGACGTGAAATAACCCACGTAATCAAAAAAAATTACAATGAGGCCAGATGCATTGTTGGAAGAGTGGGTAATTCTATATTGATAGTACGATCACCCTTGGATAGCAGCCGTGTGACGTCATTGTAAACATGTTGGGGGCGCGTGCACCATTGAAGTTACCCAGGGTGAGCAGGCTGACACGGATTTTCATATATTTACCACGGAGGTCAACACGTTTATCCCGGATTGTTTAAATGATGCAGACAGGGCCTAGGGTCATTGAGATTGCCCAGGGTAAACGTGTCGACGCCGGTATTAAATATGGGTAAACTTAGGAGGTGCCAAAACGTGCACCCTGGGTAATTTCAATGATACATGCGGCACCAGGCCCTGGTGGATGTTAAGCAGAGGGTAACTTTGCTTACGTTAGCACGCTTACCATGGGTAATCTCAGTGCTGCATCCAGTGTAAGGCGTGTAACGTTGCTCCGAAGAGGCTTGGACGTCTGCGCTTTGAAATCGGAGCCGCGCGACGATTTTACCAGAGCATCGCATCACATTTTCGTGAACCAGGACAATTCAGTCCAATTTCGGGCGATTATCCGGAAGCGATGCTGGCGCACTATACTACTTGGAGGCAAAACTGACTAGTATTTCTTCTATTTTTCCAATAAATCATTAGTTCATCTCATAAGCCCCTGTGAGCCGGGAGTTTCATGGATAAAAGTTAAGTTATTCAAAGGTGCTTTTTTGCATTGAAAAAGACGATATATTTCATATTCTCATGGCTCTGACGCGTGCTTTTCAATCTCTCCAAAACTGCTTTCAACAATTTTTTTCACGGAAATTTAACTGAGGGCTGGGTAGCCGTCCTCCCGTCACGTTTTTTTTAAAGAAATAGATGTAGTTTCTAACGGTCGAATTATTACGTATTATTCGGCTTTTTTGTTCGTAGATTTAACTATTCATTGGTGAATTGTGTCACACGACTTTTGACACCTATGTGCACCTATGTGGTGTATTCAGTAAATAAATAAACAAATAAATTAACATTTTTCCTTCTACTTCCTCCTCTCCTTTCTTCCCCCATTCAGAATCCGCTGTTTTCAAGTAGCGCTGGTTCCAGGCGTTTATTCGATAGTCTCATATAGGGTAGCATTATCCGTATGTGTGATGGAATATGTCACTGCACGTATGCGCTCATCCTTCCTCATCCCCAGACGCTCCGCCTCCCTCAGGTAGCTCCTGGATTCGATGTCGCATCTGGTATGCTGTTCCGCTGTTCGATAGCTTAGCACGAGTTTAAATCTACTAGGCAGCGGTATTGACTTTTGACCTTTCACTGTAGAATTTTACTTGTTTTTTTTTTCGTTTTTTTTTTGGTAAAAGCGCTCGACTTATCGCTGTCCAATATGCTCGAAATACGGTAATAATCTGCTTCAAAACGATAATAATTGGGTATTTGCTGCAGCTTTCTCTGCTATTTCCATAACCACTGCCCACTTTTCTTCTTTCTCTTCTTCTCTAATTTCTCTCCAACCATCTACCCTAGTGAAATAGGCTTTACCTTTACTGGTGATTAACAAAAAAAAAGGAAAAAAGAGGTTAGAGAGGAGTATTTTAACTTTTTTCTGGCGAGTATCGAGAAATCGGTCACTCAAGAAATTCGATTATTCGATTTTTATGGTTCGAATAGTAAACAACATACATGGGAACTGCTGCGATTTATTTATTGCTGTTTTTTTGTAATTTTGTTCATCAAATTTTGTTCTCACTAGTCTGAGAGGAAGAGGAGTGGTCTTTGGGCTATTGTTGTATGAGGTTCTAAATTTTAGATCACATAACTTTCCAATTTATGACGGTACTGATCTTTGATTTTCGGTCACCCACTTCCAATCGATTTGGCTTCGCCGAATATTTGAATACTCGAATATACGAATTTTGCCACCCTTTGAAGTTTTCGAACTTATTTTTATTATACCTCCAATTTCCATGCTTCCACTTTTATGTCCATCACCCAGCTCCTATAAAATATAAAATTTCTCTCGCTGGACATCTGCAGGGGAGTTTTTTACAGGCTCAACAGGCAAAAGCCTATTGCCTCATAAATTTTGTAGCACATCACATGTCAATTTCAATTTCAGCCATTTTTTATGGGGAAGATGGCGGTGTTGCTTCTTCAGCAGGTCTACGCCTGTCCATTTGTTGCAATTGGAAATTTTCCGGTGGCATTCAGTAGAGGGTTATCGTGCCCTTTTGGCTACGAATTTTAGCTTATTCTCTGAATGAAAAAGCTGATTTGCCTTCATTTTTCATAGAAATTGAACTATTCCAGTGTTATCTCCAAATTATAAGTATTAATTATACTTCTACTCTTCATTTGTATTTACTTTATACATAGTTGAATCCAGATTAATTTCACGCGTGAAAAACGGCATTGTTCTGAATGAGCGATCTGCTTTAAATCTGAAACAGGCCTACTAAAAATCCATCTTATTACTACACAGGGAGCGCTAGTTGTTATTGCACACCTGAAAACACAGCCGTGACGCTTCACCCACGCGGCGCGGCAGACCAATGTAGTGTTGTGTTTATCGGATGTTGCCGAGATCGTCGCTTTTATACACAACCATGTAATTGTATGGAACGATGCTTACACACAAAGAGATTAACCGTGGAAACTATGGGTAAAGTTGCGGTTCTGGCAAAGCGCCACCAGAGCAGAGTGAAGAGTTGGTCTGCCGCGTCGAATGGGTGGTGCGGCGCGGGCTTGTTTCAGGTGTGCAATAACAATTGACGTCGCTTGTAGTTAAACAGTGATATAATTGTTATATTTAGGATGAAATAATGACTAATCAATTCTAATTAATTTGCCAACTAATTTATGACCCTCCCCGAAAAATTCAAATTTTCACGAGAAAAAAAGTTCTTTAGGCCTTCTTCTCTTACCACCACGGTTGCATTCCTCTCCATTTTTAAGTACTCCTCGATTTTTCGGCTCATTTGGAGCAGAATTTTTGAATTTCAATATATCTTTTACTTCATCCGTAGGACAGTACTGTAGCTGGCGCCAGTGCTGTCCTACAGCTAATTTTCTACCATCTGCAGCACCTTTGTGACTCGCGCTTCGATCCATATGGAGCCATTTCTGGCGAGAATATCTCAGAGGCATTGGAGAAAACTTCACGCATGGCTGATTCGCTGCTGTTTTCACCATTCAAACGAAGGTCCGCGCCGGTTTTTTTTCGGATTCTTGGAAACCTGCCAGTCCAGCGGTGTCAGGATCGAGCAGTCACTGGGGAGGGGGGGGGGAGGCAAGGAGAAGAAGGTGACCATGCGGCGACAAGTAGCACATACCAATGTTAAATATTCATAGGTCAGAGATTGGTCTGGGCCAGGGGTGTGCGGAATTTTCCGTTCTCCCGTTTCCGCCCATTTTTGGCCTCCCGATTTCCGTTTTAAGGGATTTTAAATTTTTCTTCCGCACATGCCTGATTCGGGCCCTCACCATCAACCCCCGTTTCCTCATGACATCCTACCAGGCCCGTACTCATGAATATTCCGAAGAAGGTTGTAAGCTCCCCCACCCCACCGAGATGGACGAGTTTCTCCAGCAAAATGTGACACTTTCACAAGCTTTGCCCTTACCTGTGATTGCTCTCTGAAACGAATAGCTTTAACAGAATTCACCCATTTTGCCTGGAAAACTCGTCCACCTTCCGAGGACATGCAGGACTCAACTTTTTCTGGAATCTTCATGGGTACGGGCAGTGGATCTACATTTGTTCCTCGTCTTCCCACAGAGAAAAAGATGCACAGCATTGCATTTTTCATGGATAAGCAGCTGCACAAGCCAATCAACACTCGTCAGCGCTAGGTTTTTTCGAGCCGCTTTCCGCCAGTTTGCCCTTTTCGTATTGGTCTGCAAGAAGGTCGACACAATCTTAAATGTAAATGTTGCTTACTGAAATGCACGTAACCCAAACTTTTCCTTCTCGACGAGAGATTTCTTACAGAGGTGGTTTATATAGGTGCTATTGATGTGGAGTATGCAGTTTTGCCCTAATGGCGTTTTCTTGAATCATCGTTTTTGGGCCACTTCGCCTCGCCGCGGGAGTTATTCGAGCGTCTTGTTGGGTCTGGTTTCTATGTTGCACTAGCTTAGTGTTGTATTCTAATTTTTTTATATTATTTCCACTACTTGTCCTCCACTTCATAATCTTTTTTTGAGATTTTCACATCTATATGTAAAACATGGAAACGCTTACTACACTTTTTTTTTCAAAAATCTGGGCGGCGCGCACGGGCGCCAAATTCAAACGATAGGGATGCATTTGTAAGCAAGGTGGTGAGGAAAGGACCTTGGAAACATGGGACACCATCCGAATAGGGTGGAAGACCTAGGACACTACCCATCGGGTAGTACCGATCCGGATATCGATTTATCGATCGATTTTATCTATTTTCCTCAGCTTAGCTCTAATCCGGATCGAAATGGGCATACTGGAATAATCCACCACGCTAATCACGAATCTGAAGGCCAATTTGCACCGCATGTTTATTGATTTATTGACTTTATTGGTTTTTTCGCAAGTTATGCTGCAGGCATGGCGGAACCATAACAACAGAGGTTCTTCAGCAACCAATCTCCTGCGGAACCCGACTGTTCAAACATTTTAATAGGCTGTTCTAAATAAGATGATCTTGTATCAGTGCCGGAGCGTTCTTGATGCTACAAGTGCGCGCAGTGTTTTCTCCGCTACTGGATCGGGTCGGGATGCATGAGATTACCCGTGGTAAAACTCTTAATGGGTCCGAATTTACCTTTTACCCCAAGCCCGTCAGCATGTTTACTAATACATTACCACTTCTATGTTCAGCTGCTATCCATCGGCATGAGATTAATCATCCTTCTATTGATGGGCCCTGGCAAACTCATGCTATGGGTCTCCAAATTACTAAATAAAGTGATGAAGTGCTACTGAAGGAAATAGTGGCTCCACTGGTGATGTTGTAGAACCACGGCGCCCTAAGATCTGCCGCACCGCGCCAGTGCTGCGTCGCGGTCCACATTCTTCTGCAGTGCAACAGTGAGTGTCCTTCACTGTAGCTGGGTAGTTTGGCTTCGCTCAAGTTAATAATAGCCGAGTCAGAATATACGGCGTATTTTTATTAGATAGCTGGGTTTCCGTACATATGAATATTTGCTCATTTGTTTATCAATCTTCTTTGAAGCAATTGTTTTTGATGCACATACGCACATCTTTAATGAATGTGTTCATTTATCCTCTTGGACAAAACACGTGATGTCACTGTATTCTGAGTCATCCTACCCTTTGCTTACCAAGTATGAGGGATGCTCAAGTAATGTAAGGAAATAAAGAATTCTAAAATTCTCTAGATTCATGTGGTGTTAAGAAATGATAGGAAAAAAGGTGTATGTTACAGTTCACGGGGGGGGGGGTTAGTGTCACATCTCTGGTAGATGATGCCACTTTCCTTATTTGGAAAGCTATACATACTTACCAAAACATTTTTTCCTACTTCCTTTCCCTTTTTTATAAATATTTCTTCCTTTTCTTTTGCTGGAGAGGAGGCCTCTATTTTTTCTTTCCCTTTTTTTCTCGCTAATTTTAATGCAGTAGACTAGCCATCCGACACTTTTTTTCCTAGTAAAGCGATTTTTCTCGACTTCCGACGTTACTTTGAAATAAATTTCCCGCAAAAACAGCTGCCTGACATTTGTTGTTCGCTATATAGTTCGTTTAGCGAACACAAATTTATATTTTTCGCTGCAGTCAGGGAGTGTTTTTGCCGGCGTGGATTTCATTTTCGCGTTTAGTTTCGCATCATTTCCCGGGCCCTGCACCAGACCCATTGACAACGTTGTTTGTCGGCGGGGGCTGTTCACCTCCGCTGCCTTCCAGAATTTTTCGAATGCGGTTAATTAGGCTTAATTGAAGGCGTTGACGGGGCTTGTGCAGTTCTGTCACTGGTGTTTTGTTTGTTTGTTTACCTAGTAGTTTCCACTGCGAATTAAAGACTCACATGGCGTGAACGTTTTCAGTGATTTTGTGTGCAATTGCACACTTCCCTTTTTTAGAGCCACTAGTGGTCGTATTTCAGTAGAATGAAATTGTCACGGCTAGAATTAACGCCTACTTTCGTGGAATTGGAGCTGCGATGAGCGGAAACCACTGGGATGAAAGGCAGCCGATCGACTTACATCCGCCCCAGGATTTCTGCATTGAAAACAAGGATCATCCAGCTCAGTGACGTCATTGTTTTGAGGATTTACGGACTGTACCGCCCGGCTAGACGGGCTGAATTCATTATAGTGATTGTCGTGCCCCCCTCTAAGCGTTTGCTGTATCACCTGACAGCAGGGGTGGGAAACTCGTACTCCCACTTGGCGGAAAACTCGTACAGCCGCAACGCATCCGTCGAATCCTACCAAGGCCCAATTGAATCACATATCTTTCTGGAACATTTCTGTTACTTTTTCCTCTTTTGCTTCTGCTCCTTAGCTTTTTTTTTTGCATTTTTGCTGCATTTTCTTCCCTGAATGACTTTCATAGTGTTATTCTTCATTTCAAAGATATTTAATAATATTTTTCTGTTCCTCGTGTGGCACTACCGCCACAACTGCATAAGCCACTTGATGCTATAACGCAATTGGGTGAGATATGCATCAGACGCAGTCTTTAGAGTTCTTTGTACTCGGATGCGTGCGTGCGTCATACCTTCGAATATATATCTGAGGAACGAAAAAGCGCAGACACACTTGAGAAACACCTGTGACGCAAATCAGACGCAGCCGAGACGCACGCATTCGCGACATCGCAGCCATTCGCAGTGGTTCCCATTCGCAGTGTACATCACTGGTCTTCATGAAAGATTTACTACGTAAGAATACGGACTTGTGACGCATCTGACATGAGTATTCCCATTTGCGAAAGTTTTCTGAGCAAAGAACGATTGTTAGGGAAATGCACTTTACATCGCGTCCCGTACGCAACCAGGGCTGAGTTTACTGCGCGAGTATCACGAATAGCCGCAATATTTACCTCCGTCTCGGCTGCGTCACAGGTGCGTCGGGACCTATATTCCATAGTGTAGTCGCACGCGCGACGGACGGACGGACAAAAATTTGGGTGTCCTCATTTTTAGAAAAAAATCCTAAGACGGACATGCTTTGCGACGGATTAGTACGTCGCGTGCGTCCTTTCTGCAAAAATTGGGACTAGTATTGTAGTATATATTGCCCACATCGAATGTACACCGCGCCTCCACTGTGAACATCCGCGATGAACTAGCGCATGCGCCTCATCTACTCCTTGGTTTATCTTTATACAGTCGCATTTCGGGCGCACGCATTGAGTAAAAATTGCTCCTATGGTGGTGACGTGAGCCTGGCGTTCCCAGATTTTGAGCTTCATTTAAAACAGAGTATTTCTAGCATTGCTTTCTATGTCACAACTTATCTAATGATTGACCCATTGCGTACCACGTGATGCACATGGTGCCTCACGACCGTTCGTCTCCATTTGATCATGTGATGGAAGTGGCGCATCACCTTATGCGTTAATGTTGAAAACTGCACTTTTTCCTGATAGCCCTCTTTCATGACCACTTTATTAAATATGTACAAAAAATTACGTAAATTACGTGCGCTTGTGCTGCGGATGTCGCGATCACTGCATTCGCGGAATGGGGTAAGAAACGCGAGTGACAGTTTCCCCCAAAAAAGTACGAATTTACAAGTTAAGTGACGTTAGTGCGTTAACCTGGATACTAAGTATACCCACTTTTAATTTCCCCGTCCCCCTTTTTATTTTTTTCCTGAAATTATATTGCATCCAATCAAACGAATACTTTTCTCACAGAAATAGTAGGAGCTCTCTAAGAAATTTTCCCATGGAGGCAATTTCCCGACTACGGAGAGCTGTGAAAGCCAGAATAATAGGAAAATCTTTTGGAGGCTCAGATGTCTTACTCAGACATTCGCCGGATTGGAGCCGAACCCGATAGGGATTGGAGCCGCATGTCACCTCGGCTCCAATCCGTAAAATGAGCGGGGCTCGGGCGCCATACGGTGCTATTCGGGCTACCATGGGTGCTATTCGGGCTACCACGGGTGCCATTCGGTTGCTATTCGGTTGCTGTTCGGTTGCTATTCGGTTGCTATTCAGTTGCCACTCAGTTGCTATTCGGTAGCTATTCAGTTGCTGGTGCGGTGCAAAACGGATACGATATTCGTGTACAGCACTTCAAATACAGCACTTCAAATACAGCACTTCAAATAATGGCACTATTCCACTTATTCTGCCCGAAAATCTTAAGACCAAAAAATTCTCTGAAGCTTTTTCTTAGGGGGGGGGGTATTTGGCATGGCGGCCACGAATATCACACGCATTTCGTAACCCTATTTGGTTAGGGTTAGGTAAGGTTAGGGTAAGTAAAATATCTCGCAGAATTATCTGAATTTTTGTCTAGAGGGGTTATTTGATTTGTTGATCAGGAATATCACATTGACTTTGCTAGTTGAAAGCAATTTGAGGCTTTCCTATGGACTGTGCCTGACCAAACCCTGCCGCAATTCTACCCAAATTCTATCCTACTTACCCTAACCTTACCTAACCCTAACCAAGTAGGGTTACGGCACGAAATGAGTGTGATATTCGTGGCCGGCATGCCAAATACTCCACCCCCCCCCCCCTTAAGACAAAGTTTCAGAGAATTTTTTGGTCTTAAGATTTTCGGGCAGAATAAGTGGAATAGTGCCCAAATAACCCCTCCCTGACTCTTTGTGAAGTTAGGCGAAATACTTATCAAAATTTGGGGCAGAACTAGCCCTTTTATGTTATCTACAGGGCCAGGTGAATAAGACTTGCCGTTAAACCTACAATGAATTAAAGGCTGCGGGGAAAACTCGTCCAACTCCGCTCACTCGCCGCAGGACCAGCCAACGCGTAAAGTCACCACCTTTTTAATTAATGTGCGGCACCTCTCTTACTTGTACTTAATACTGCGTTGTCGACTGCAATTCTTCATTCTCATGCAACTCGCACTACTGCACTACAGTAATTTATTAGCTCACAGAGGGCGTGAGACCGACTTTGGTCGCAGTTACGACTTCGTCACTTTTTGGCTAACTGGTCTAATTTTTGCACTTTTGGAAGTGCATATGATGTAATCCCTTCCATTCTGATTTTTCCATACTGCCATCCGCTAAAATATACTTCCAAACGCATTCTGTGGGCAAAGTCGTAATTGCAGACAAAGTCGGATCAGGCGCCCTCTGTGAACTAACAGACCATACTTTTGTTGCACACTTCATCAGCTGCCATTTTAGAGAAGTGTAATATTTTCTAGGCTATAAACATCTCGTTGATGATGTAATGCTAAGTTTTCAACAGAGAAATAGTAGTTTCTGAGGTTAAAAGTCCTCTCAAGGAATATTATTTCTCTTCAGAATCCCCCTCCCCCTAAGAAGGAAGAAGGAAGCGCTCGAGGGGACCTGAGAGGATACACCCTCACCAGAAGTCACTCTATGCAGTTTTACCTAATCAGACATCAGACAAAAACAAGGTGATCAGACAAAAAAGGATATCGACCGCACTCAGCGAGAGACGACTTGAGAATGAGACTTGCTAGCAATGACGAGTGGAGAATGAGAAAGACTTGCTAGCAACCGACGGTTGCTATTGAGTTGCTGTTCGGGCCACATATGGCGGCCATATGTGGCCCGAATAGCAACTCAATAGCAACCGTCGGTTGCTAGCAGCAACGCAATAGCACCCACCGTTGCTGCGGCAACGGCCGTTGCTATTGCGTTGCTATTGACAAGAGTGGGCGGAGTCGGTTCGGCTCCAATCCGTGGAATGTCTGAGTAGGGGATTATCGTTATCATATTTTTCCTCAATGAAAGAGTGATGAGGTATACAAAGGCTTCTTATTTGCGCAGTACACCAAGAATGAAACGCAAACGAGTGAACATTAGATGATTAATGCGCCGACGAGATTTTCTTACTTGGTTTATTCACTTGGTGGAACAAAATAGTTTTAATTTTCGAAAGATTCCTTGTCTTTTCCAAAAAGGACGAAGGGGCGTGGCTGAGATGTGTCCCCAGTTGTCTGTCTTCTCTCCACGATTTATAGTTCTATCATCGTTGTGCTAGAGAAACCACAAGAATGACGAGACAGCAGATAAACAGACGAGCCCTCTTCACTGATTGGCTGCGCTTCTGAGCTGTAGAGGTTCCGAGCCCTAAGAATAAATCAATAAATAGATAAATAAATAAACAGATAAATAAATAACCACCGACGATTGTTGGGCAGGAAAGGTCGCAGACGAATTTACCATCGTTAAATTGCATAGATATCCGGCTAATCCTAACCTGCCTGGAATGGTGAACCGATCAGCTCGGTTTACCCTATCGAGGAAGTCTTAGCGAGTGCCGCGATCATCACAAAACCCCTTACACCTCCTAGAACTACTCATATTACGAGCTGCTTAAGAGTAATCGGCTTTAAGTAATAATCAGCTGTTCGGCCTGGTGAAAATCTGAGGAAAAAACGAAGCGTTGCTAAGGTGAGTTCTCATGAAGCCCTCACCTCAAGCGGCTAAGCATAAGTCCTGTTGGTTTCCCTCACTATAGGGACTCGTTCACCCCTCAATGTGGTCTGAAAATTCTTATGTTTACCTTTTTGCCATGTTTTGTAGTTTAGCATAGGTGAGTAAGGTGATGAATGCCTGTTTACGAGAGTCATTATAGCCTGTTATTGTTATTGTTTTTGAAAAAATAAGCACAGATAGGAAATGAAAGAGAAAAAAGGTAAACATACATTGTTACCCTAACTTTCAGGAGTGACTGAAGAAGTAAACAAATTGTAAGTGGGGATAAATAACAAGTAGTAAACAAGTAGTAAAAAATATAGAGATTCTGGTTGTTTGCTTTGGGAATGGTGAATTTCTGGTGATGACTATCTACGTTGCTTCCCATTCCATCATACATTCTGTTCTCAAAATTGTAATTTTACTACGCAGATTCAAATTTGAATTTTTCACCCTAATGTATAACCCTGAAATTCATGTAAATTTTCTTCATGCAAATTCTGGACAAAATTTCTCACCTTTGGTCTTATCGCATTATCATACCCATATCTTTTTTTGGTCCTGCTTTGTCTTTCCTTGGTATCACTAGAAGTCTTGCCGAAGTTTTCAATTTTTTGCTTGTTCATTCATTCATTCATTCATTCACCCTTGGTATCATAGTCCTCCGATTGCTCTCCTAAACAACTCTCATATTACTGCTAAGCGAAAAACACATACTCAGGCTTCTGATCCAAGTGAATACTCAGCTATTGTGAGAGGAAGTGGAGGCGGGGGAGGGAGGGGGGAACAGGGGTGAATGGGTGGGGGAGGAGGTTGGGGTACGGTGGTGGGAGTCTATAACTACTCAGACTGGGCTAGGACCACTTTGGAGGCTACGGATCCAGATTTCTTCTGAGGGTCCTGGTTATTTTCTTTACATCCCGAACTGCGTAGGGAATGCGAATGTCATCATAGTTGGGTGACTGGTGAAGTCTGCAAGTGCAGAAATCGCCCCACGTCATTTCGCTGCCTCAATAAAATTACTTTTTTCCTCTACACGTAGAACAATCATATTATTTCCAAGCAAAGTGCAACGTTGATTTAATAACGTACCCTTTCGATGATGTAGATTTACGTGATTTATTCAAAATCATTTATCTGATTTGGTCCGCAATTGCACAAGTTTCACGTAGGCAGGTGTGTGCGTATGTGCGGTCCTTCTTGCAGCGATATTGGTGCTTCACTGGTGCTGCTGAGCATTAATGGGAAAAACTCACCTGCCACACATCCAAGCAACAATTGAGATGTAGCTCAAATAGCGTTGTTGGTCATTGTAGGACAACTAGCACATGTGCACAGGGGGCGTTGCCAGGACAATACTTTTGAGGCGGGAACACAGCTTTTACACTTCAAAATTGGTCCATGAGTCTGCAAAGGTAACTAAGAATTTATTATAACTATTTCGTCATGACGCAGATACGTGCTCAATGGATGCTTTTATGCTGCCATTTTGCTGCCATTGTCTTCTATTACCCACGGAATTTCCATCACATTTTTTTGCCAGCTTCCCATTCTCTAACGATAATTCTTCGCATTACTACTGTGATACTGCTGCTACTACCTTGTCTTGCTGTCTTCTTCCCTTTGCACATCCTCCATTTTTTGATTCTGCTGCTATTGTGCTGCTTAGCTGCTGCTATTCGGCGCCAGTACATTTTTCATTCCCGTGCGACACAGTGTTATGTATGTGCTGCTGTTGTTCTGTCATAATCTGCTCGCGCCCAACGACATTTACGTTTTCCACTAAAGAAAATATTACAAATTTCTTCTGTTTCAGTGTAGTGCTGCTATTCTGCCGAGGTCGTGCTGCTACCCTCGTCAACCTCCTGCAGTTTTACACGTAGTTTATCAACATTTTTCCTACTGCTATTCAGGTGATATTCTGCTGATGTCCTGGTGCTGTTTGCTTCCTTATCCTCTACATATCCAATATTGATGTGCATCTTGACTAATTAGACCGTCAGTTGAGATCTTCCTGCTGACATTATGCTGCTTTCCTGCTGTCTCCTAGTCAGCCCAATAAAATTAAAAATTCCTCATAATTGAACAAAATTATCGAATAAAAAATTAAAACTTTTTGTTGAAGGATTCCGATCTCAATCTAGTATTGTATTTTTGTGGTGGTCTCTAAAGGTCCTATAGAAGGACTTTAGCTATCCTCCTGTTATTGTGCTGCTCTTCTGTTGCTATTCTGCCGCTATTGTGGCGTGTTCCTACTGCTGTTTCCTTTCAAAAGTGTATTTATTTGAAATGTTTGTTCTGTTTGACTGTCTGACCACTTGTCTTACTGCTGTTTTACTGACATTGTGCTGAGATCATGCTGCTCTTCTATGTTTTTGCCAGTTTGAGGGCTAGGAAATCCTCAGATTTCTCGCATCAAGACGTCCTGAAAATCATAGTAGGTAGTAGATCAGAATATGCATTTTTAAGGAAAACAAACATGGAGCAGAAATTGAGATTCCTCCGGGTTGTACATGAGCTGAGGATGGCTAAATTCTGAACCATGAAATAGGAAATCCTTTTGAGACCCACTTCGGTCAACTGCTATAGTAGAATGTGTAGCGGAAGCGTCTCTGGCGTCCATTAAAGGATCAGGAAGTTGAAATGACAGGGGGTGACGACCACGTCAGGAGTAATGGCTTCTCATTTCCCCATCGTCACATCAGCAGCAGCAGCAGCAGTCTTTGGCCCATGTACGGCTGCAGGATCGTCCTCTAAATAGCCCGGCAGCGCGGGTGGCTGCTAGCCTTACCCACAAACGCCTCTTTGCAAAGGACAGCATTTCCGGCCGTTTAGCCAGGGAATCCTCCCGGCAACAATAGCCTCATTTGAGCAGGCGTTTTAGAGGCGACAACGGACAGCTAATTGGATTTTGAGGATAGCAGCTGATTTCCCAGCAGCTGATGCACGCATAAGTTTGTCCTTGTAAGGGTACCTGCACGTACATATCATTACGTACTTTTTATAATACCGTAATACACCTGGACTTAGGAGGAGGGGGTGGGTGACGTTTCAGGCCGAATGGGTCCATGGAGCTAAAGAGCGTTTTTTTACATTGATCTGCTAGAACTCGTACATATTTCAATTTTTCTTCATTTTGAGTCAAAAAAATTATTAAATTCACACAGAAATTTGTGGTCGCATTTCAACTGCCACATAGTGCCTATACCTTTTCTTCACTTTTAATACCCATGTCTTTTCTTCACTTCCACTGCTATTTGCCGCTCTCGTCGTAGACTGGGGAAAGGGGTGGGGAAGGGGGGGGGAGAGGTCTGAGTAGAGTAAATATCCTAAATAAGAGTAAGTATAAGTAAATATAAATAAGCTTTCAGAGCTACAACTTTATAATATTTTTTGCTGTCATACTCTCTGCAGACGTTGTAGAGTTCAAACCTTGAATGGATTATTGTGCTGCCAAAGTGCTGCTTTCCTGCTGCTTCCAATTCCCTCTTTCCATCTCATCTTACAGGAGATGTTTATCCGTTTTAGTGTTGTTAAAATGCTCTGAAACAACCTGCCACTAGGTGCATTTTCCAGTGATATTTCCGTGAATTCGCTCTGCTCAAGGTACCGGGCCACCTCGAGGTCATTCTTGAGATTTCCGTGAGAGAATAATCTCCACTAGCTGCTGATCATAATGGTATTTGTGATTCCGCGGAAAACTACCGAAAAACCATTTTTCAAGCCCAATTATTGAGGAGCATGTGGGCGGAGCCAGTGTGAAATTGCAGGGTTTCCACTCGTGTATTGTTTTGTTCGTTACGCATGGACTGCAGTTTATATTCTGAGAGGGAGTAGGTGAGGAACTTTCACGATAACTACGAATTTTCCCAGAAGTGCGCTCCCGGGAATGAACTATTCAGACAGTGCCTTGGCCACGCCCCTCGGCTCCGCCCACACTCTCCCTAAGAACTGAGGCTTAAAAACGGGATTTTCGGCAGTTTTCACGGAATCACATATACCATTATGATCAGACGCTTCTGGAGATTCTTCACATTTGAAAACAGTAACTATTCCGAGATGGGACGGTGGCTTTCAATCCTCTCCTCCAACATTTGTAACCCACCCGCCATTGTTTCCTTTTCAGGACCGTCTAAGAGGCTAATTGTTGGCACTTTTCGAGGAACTACTAAGCGCAGGTGCTCGCCACGCTGGGGGCGTAGCATAAACACGAATCGCCAGGACATCCGCCCTTTGCCACCGCCCCGCCTCGCTAAGCCCTCGTAGCGCTCGCTTTCAGCGAATTTCTCGCCGAAAAAGACTTGATCTCATCGGCTTTTCAATGAAAAAACACCTCAATGGACCGCGTTGATACCACGGCAGTACGGCTTTTCGACGTGTTTATTGGCCAGTTTTTCAGCGGCCCATCTGCGGTCGTCCGCCTATTTTATTGCTAATGAGACTCGATGGCCGAGGGATGGAGTTTTTTGTTTACTGCAGTGCTGCTGGTTACTACCTTGTTGTTTTAGCTTTTTTGCCCAAGTTTTTCTGGAATTTTCTACCGCTGGCAAATTAGAACTTGAAACCCTGAAAGAATTTGAATTGGCTCTATACACCATTTTTCCATACACCGTTTCTCGTACTCTTAAGAAAATCTTATTCTGATTCTCATTATAATATGGTCACGCTGGGTTTATGGGAATTTATCCCACGAACGTTTTCTGTTCTCTCCATCAGGTACAAATTTGCCTATGTTTTCACTCTTTCTCTACATTTGCTTAGTTTTTGTCCTTCTCCTCTGGGTTTCTTTACTGCTATAACTTCTCTATGTTATGGATTATTTAATATCATTTTCCTAAAAAAATTGCTTTTAAATGAAAATGACTTTTAATTAAAATTTCATCGAGAATTCTGCCTAGAGGAAGGTGATACAATAGTTCTCCTAATCTTTGCAAAAAGGACGCGCGCCGCGCTAATCCGTCGCAAAGCGTCTCGCTTCCGTAATTTGCTTGAAAATAAGGATATTCAATTTTTTCTGAGTAGATGGATTCTCTGTGTTACGACGAATCGAATGATTCATCAACTTTTCAATATTGTTCTCTGTGCCGGTCATGAACATCACGGCAAATTCAAGCACCCCTAATTGTATCCTCAATCTAGGGTGATTAAAATACTACATTTTTAATGCTATTTTCTGCACTGTAAAAAGCTCGATGTTGGAAAGATTATATATATTCAGATTCGCCATGAAATGCAATGCGCAATTTGGTTCCCCAAGAAAAATTGGAATTGGTTCCCTTTTAAGAATTTTGTGGCCGAGCGACGCTTTGCAACGGTTAAACACGTCGCGCGCGTCTGTTTTCGCAAAGATTAGGGGCAATATTATATAATGTCTTTCCGCGTCTTTACAATTACGTAGTTTGTATTCCTTCCCTTTTCTGGTGATCACGCAAGTGCTTATAATAAGTTAGTTATCTATGCGGATATGGACCTTCTGATTTTCAACAACTAAATTCGCAAGTTTTTAATTCTGCCGCGGCCTTGCCGCGCATAGCGCGCGACAGAGTATGAGATACATGATCCGAGCACTATAAATGACTTTGGAATTTCAATGTTCAGAATCGGAATTTAGAGCTGGTTTCATGAAATATGCTAGCCCACTCCACTGCTGCTTCAGACCCCTCGTC
Source organism: Ancylostoma caninum (assembly GCA_037903475.1). Lineage (NCBI taxonomy): Eukaryota > Metazoa > Nematoda > Chromadorea > Rhabditida > Ancylostomatidae > Ancylostoma > Ancylostoma caninum. The sequence goes on from JBAJFG010000313.1 coordinate 633,236, forward strand.
TGGTTTGTGAATCGCTTTGTTACGATAAGTTATCGCCCTGGAACGAAAAGAACGCAAATCCGCGTTCCGAACGTTCATTTTTAACAAACTTAGTGCGGGTATTGTATCAGGGCTTGCAAGAGTATCTGATTTCGTTAATTCATCATGTTATCTGAAGAAGGCACTTCATTGCATTATTTCGCTATGTATCTTTTAGCTGTTAGCTTATGCATTTGTGTGTATTGCTTACCTTTGTCAGAGGAACGTCTGGAAAAATCTTGGTAGCAGTTTAAGGTTCATACTCAGACGAAAGAGGATACATATTTTGCCGAAGACACCCTGGTTAACCACATTTCGAGTAAAATCCACGAGTTCAATGAATTTTCTGGGTAAACTGGATGAATTCCCCCAGCATGTGCATCGCTTCGAAAGGCCTCGTGCACTTTGTTAAGTTTCTTCCTTCATACTTCACCCGGATAACGTCACCACTTCCCGGACAATGCAGGAAGCCGTAGGCAGCTGTAGTTACGTCAGTGGCTGTGGCTTCCATGGTGTCCCTCTTCTGGGATCAGTTCTCTGTTTTTTTAGCGTTACCTGGCGCTCCGGGACATTCATGCACCCATATTTACGGAGATTTCTTAGCATTGCCCCAGAGCTTCCGGGTTTTGTTGATTGCAGAACGTATTTCCGGTTGATGAAACACTGATATCCATGCCATATTTTGCGTTTCTCCACTTCGCCGCGCCCATTATGGCTGTTTATGGTCTAACTGTCCTGACTAGTAGTAAAAGTTAGAGTATAACGCAATTTTTTTTATTTCTTTTGTGGCACTGCTCCCAGAACGTTTTCTACAGGAGCCTTTCTTTTGCAGGTAAATCTCAATTTCTTCAGTACGGAAAGAGTAATTAGACCACAATTGAAGCTGTAAACACATTTTGTACCATGAAATACTACAAAAATACAAAGTAGTGTAGTTGTTAAATTTAGATCTGAGTTACTAGTAATCAGTGAACCTCGAAATTAGTGTTCAAGTACAATTCAGCCATTGAGAATTCTCTTCTTGGATTTGAAATACTTGATTTCTTTTCAGTTCGTTTCAGTTGAACTACAATTGTTATTTAGCGACTAAAATTGACTGTTCTAAAGGCATTCAGGCGTTGCGATTGGAGCACATTTACTGCCAGTTTTTTACACCTATTGAATTGGACCACGTTTTCTCCCAACATTCTTAAAAGAAAAGTGTGGTAGAGCCGCGATAAAGGTGTTCAATCCCGTTCTTCCCTCAACTTCAATTTTAGCGCATTTTAAAATTCCCAAATAGTCTGCTCCCACTACCGGACACCTACGACCAACACGCGTCGGGCCCCGGTAAGACACTTTATAAAAAACCACTGTCTCCGGTCCTTCCCCCCTCCTCCAAAAAAAAAGGTTATCTCTGACATAAGATGACTAGTAATGTACTAGAAGGAGTCAAAGCACCTTCCGAACCAGGTTTGGCTGTTTCTTCCCAAGTTCAAAACGGCAAAACGGCCTGCCGCGACGCGTGCAGGTGGTAGGCGTGCGAAGACGTCCTGCTCCTAGTGACTTGAGCACGCTTACTGCGATTCGGCTGCGTTGTTGAAATTGAGCGCGTTTTCTTCCACGGCCTTTTCTAATCGTGACAGAGCACTGATGGAAAATCTCGAAATAGGGTGAAATAGACATATCGATGGTGCCGCACTCATGATGTACCTCTTTTTGTGTTTGGGGCGCGTTTTCAGGCTGGCAGCCCAACTTCCTTTCTTCTTGATCCTTTAGAAAAACCTGCCGCCGCTCAGGCATTGAATAGCATTTTTAAAATTCTGACAGGATCACGATTACTTATGACCTGTTAGGATGGACCGTGGCGATTCACTTAACGCTTGTCCTCCCCCGGCATCGTTATCTTCTGTTTATTTATCACTGTTCAAAGCTATTTCTATTTTTCTAAGATATGGTCCATAAAGTCATCTGCGTGAAGGTCCATATACGCATAGATAAGTTCTACACATAATCCTCTTCCTGTTCTAGAGATGGTCCATTCAAAATTACGTATTGTGCAGCAAAAAGCTCATAACGGTCACCCTTTTCCACACGAGGGGCCGGGAATTTTCTAGAAAGGTACCCTGCTGTGTCCCTAGCGCAACACGAAAGAATTGTGGACAACTTTCTGAAACAAGCAGCTCAACCTATCCTTTCTGTATCTTCTTGTTCTCTCTCCGCCCCTTTACAGATTTGTTTAACGCGGGCTCAATGGTTTTTTCACGTTGTGTTCATATCTCTTTTTTTGCTGTGAATTGTCATCTAGCATGGTATTCCCACGTACAAGTAGGTAAATATCCATCAATGATATGGTTGCTGGAGAAAGCAATGTGTAGAGAGGGTAAGCGCTGCGAAAATTGACACGATTCGTCCTACATGGCAGTACAACATCTTTCACGTCTGCCTAATCCTCTAGAAATTATCAAAATTCGGGGAACATTGATGGGAAGTACTATTTTTTCCTCGTCCACTCCTTTGCTTCGTTTCAGCTGCTCCGGAGAACGCATCAAAATTTTGCACAATTTCCTGCAAAAGGAATGGCTGCTCACGAGTTTTTTTTTTTCAGAAATTCATTCGGTGTTATTCATTCTCCTAATCATTTTGTTTACAAAATTTTCGTAACATGACATCCGCGTTTTTCAGCCACAGAGCCCCTTTTCTTCCACACTCTCCTACTCTTTAGGAGTATTATGGTTCGAAGGGCTTCAGATTGTAGTTCCATACTCGATCAAAACAGACAAAGCGCTTTTGTGATTAGAGCGCAGTTTCTCACTGCGCTGCAACTATCAGTGGGCTACTTTGATCAAAAAACGCTTCAATTTCCCATTCTAACCCTGTGCTAAGCTGCTCACATGTCCATCGAGTTCATTGCCTGTGAGCCGCCCAGCGCCGGACATTTGCTTCTCCGAACAATGGAATTTCCAATGTTGCGGCGCTTGTTCTCACCAAAATTCGCTTCAACTTCACGTTTTCGAAGATGTTTTTCCTTCCACATGCACTTTCTGCTTAACTTGTTCTGCTCGCTTTCGACAAGTTTTCCGTGGAAAATTAGCTTTTATCGATTGGAAATTTCGGGTAACCTCATAGCTGTCCACTAGTGCTTTCTCATTTAAGAGCTCTTAAAAATATTCTTACCGTTTGCCCAGGTGGCAGAGAGTCGTTTCTTCTCATATAAAGGGTCGGTTAGTCACTGTTGCACCACACAACACTGCCCATCTGGTCTGCCGCGCTGCACCAGCTACGCGACGCGGCAGACTAGGTAGATGCTTGGTGGTATTGATGTTTTGCCAATGTTTTCACTTGAGAATTTTGGACTGAAAGTGAAACCACGAAGAAAAGTGCGAAAGACAGCGCCTGGCTACAACACCGTCCAGCTGGTCTGCCGCGCCGCGTGGGTGGTGTGGCGCTGCAAGCCAGACTGGCGCTATTCTGCTATGCGAGAGTGATTGACCGGTTCTGTAGGTTCACTGTACTTCAAGTTTTATTTGTTCGCGGAAAAATCACAAGTCAATGAGAATTTCCTACTTCATGAAACATATGTATGAATTCTTGAGGGAGTTGACGATGGTAGATTCATCACTGCTGTATTCGTGCGTCGATGACGTGTCCATTCATTCATTTCGAATATTCGGTTTTCGAGTCGCTTGACGTCCTATTCATTCGAAAACAGACTAGACTAGTTTTGTCGCGCAGTTCTCAAGGCTCCGCCCACGTATTCTGGCTGGATAGATAGAGGGCACAAATGTTTCTTTCCCATTTGTCAAACAAATCACCACCACAGCCAGTGGGCGGAGGCAACAGTTGATATTGGTGGGATGGGGTCAAAGACTTGCCGATACAGCCACGGGTTAGCAATTGTGAGCATTGCCTCACTCTCTGTCGCTTTACTGGTCTGCCGCGCCGCGTGGGTGGTGGGGCGCGGCAGGCCACCTATTCGCACCAGTGTGCAAAATGGGCGGGGCTAAGGTTTCACTGCTCTTGGATCAGTTTATTTCGTGTAACGGCTAGATTCCCGGATAGAGTGGGCGGAGCCAAGGGCATCCATTTTTCTGCTCGGTTTCGATTTCTATGGTCTTGTTTACTGGATTAATGACATTTAAAAGGAATTTAACATGCTTCCCAATATTTGAGTTCCTGATTGGTCTTTTTTGGGGATGGGCGTGGCTATTTCCCCAGATTCGCCAAAATTTACTAAATATTCTTTTGGAGTTCGTGGCGGCTTCCTGAACTATGTCGAAATACTTGCCAACGTCTGAAGCTGGTCGGTGATTTTTTTCCGGAAATGGGCGTGGCCCGGCGGGGGTGGTGTAACCCTCTCCCTTAGAATGCGTCGCCAAATCTTTGAAAACACTTTGTAAAGTGAAAACCCTGCATACGTTTATCTTTTAATTTTTTAAGATTAATATCTCTATTAATTTTATTTCCCACCCATGTCCCCAAAGGGATGGGGACCCCACCTCTTTCCCTACGCTCTCGCACTCCCGCCCACTTTCTCCGCCCGGCACTGGCACGGCCATCCAGAAAAAAAAACTATTTCTGAAGCAAGATTTTTCTAACTCTAGACTTTCTGAGAAGCTAAGTTTTTTTAATGTTTACTTCGGTATACCTTGCACCCCCTAACGCCCTTCCAACATCCTAATCGATAAATTGCCTCCCAGCAGCGAAATCCTTTGTTTTCCACGAATTACATGGGATCATTGCTCCTATCTTCACTACTGATTGAGTTTTTTTTTGGCTCCACCCATGCGAACCTTGTTAGTATCCATTTATTGTCTTGGTTACGTTTTTCTTGTGCACAAATACTGATTTTCTGCAAATTTGCGAGACTTGACTAGTTGTAAGTTACGAGAATAATTGCTTACGTCGACGATATTTGTTGTAAATAAACGCCAACAATAATTAATCACGTGCGATGAGTGATGATGTGTGCCATAACAGACACAACAACTGATTAACAAGGGAAATGCATTAAACACATGCGAAACGTCCCATGGCAATAGTCATTGATGAATACAGATATTTTGCATTCACCCCGTTAGTTTGCATTGCAGATTTCGATGTTCCTCACCATTATTTTCTCTGAGAACAGGAAAATTTATTTATTTTCACCTACCCTTATTTTTTATTGAATTCATTTTTGCAGACACCGTTGCTACATGTAGGAATTATGTGGAGGCTTCTTTAACGGGGTTCTTTTGTTGCCTCCTGGGATTTTGTAAGTAAACCACCGTATCATCATCTCTTCCGTGAAAAATTGAGGATTTGTGAATTTTCAGGAAAATATCATAGCTTTACCTGCAAATTCAGAAATCAAGCATTTAACATTGAATTCCTGTATAAATGAGAGTGGACCAGTCGCCGCATCCATCACTGAGATTATCCAGGGTAAGCGTGCCAGCGCCTTCGAATTTAATATCCTCAATACGAGTGGCATTGCTTCACCCTGGGTAACCTCTGATGAATTCGAGACAGTAAAGATGGCATAGTGTCCAAGGAGTGGGAGAAGATGGAAGGAGGTATGGTGGGACATTTCATGTGTGATAGTGTGTTCCAATCCTCTCTCTATCTCTCTGAGAATGAGTCGCCGATTTTTTGGAGGAGCTTTGCAGAATATGCAAGGATTTTGTATTATCTTATTTTTCATTCATTATTCTCATCATTCGTAGAATCTTATATTTGATCATTCAACTTTAACATTAGTTTTATTAACTTTATTCCCAAAATTCCAGGCGTTCTGAACCCCAAAACCACGGCAGACCTCATCTTTTTCCACGCTCCCCCCCCCTACCGACTCTGCGTCCGTCACTACTGGAGAGACAGATGAGAAAGGAGAGAATACGTTAATGAGCGTCGTATTCTGAGAGAGGAGAGGGACGTACATACAATAGGGACGCATACTCGGCTACGTACTCGTAATCTGTTTCGAAACGGCGAATATTAGAAAATTTTGGGAATTTCAAGGCAAAATTCAATTGGTTTAACATGTATTTTTTATTATTTTTTAAATTTTAGAACCCTTTACCTTGCGGCTTATTATTTTATTTCCAACTACTTAAATTTCGGTTAACTTATTTTTTTTCTGAATTTCTCGAAACGCAACGCCCTCTTCGCTGACTTGCTAGGTTTCCCTCCCCCCCTCACCCCCGCCCACTCCCAGATACTCATGAGCGTTTCACACATACACAGTCACTTGTTCTTCTGCAATCCAGGGATTCTTAAAAGTGCACTCCCTGTGAATCCCCATCAAGAAGTGAGAAATGAACTCTTATTAAGAGGTGCACGTCTGCTTTTGGCGCTGTTAAAGGGCGTTCTTCGCCAGGAAGCCATTGACACAGACATTTATGGTTGACGCACAGTGTATAACTTCAGTGCACAGACATGTCGTCCTTCGTAAAGTCCTTCCTGATACAGGAAGACATATATGGAAATCGCTGTAGACGAAAACTTCGGGAACATTTAATCATGTTCTATGGTCATCCTGACGCGTCGCATGTGGTGCATTCGTAGGTACCGCTTCGCAACCGCGCTGCAGCGTTGTTTTGCCGCGATTCTGGCATAACTTAACATGTTAGTGCTAACATGTGAAGACAGTGCGAGACCTGTACAACGTGTCAGGAACCACATTGTACGTGTCAGGATTGGTTAAAACGATAGCGAAGCTGTATCGTGGTTGTGAGGCGACAGCTGAAAAGGCATGTATGCGTTGGGTTGGCGGGGAGTATAAACACTATCCTGTATCTCTGATAGTTAACGTACTTCACAGGGGAGACTGATGCTGAAAAAAAGTGAATGAAAATACAGTTTTAAACAGCATTTTTTGAAAATTCGCTGATTTTCCCATCCTGATGCATCGAAAGTTCATTAAATGTTGCACTTTAACGATATTTAGGGCTATTTCGGGTACAAGCTCCTCAAGATGACGCCATTTATTAATTTGGGACCGACCCGATTGGCGAGGAGGATACAACCTGGCCATGGATGGTGCATCGTTGAGGTTATCTACGGTAGGCTTGCCGGGCAGGTTAATAATTTGTAAGTTTTACTCAGGGTAAACGAGTCGGCGCCCGTGTGAACCTGCGAATTATTACCTAGGGTAAACGAGTGCTAGCGGTGAGAAGATTTGGCCAAGCACAATTTGGAAGGCCGCATCTCCTTTTTCATATTGCACTGGTTTGTAAATATTTTTTTTCACAATGACTTCTTATTATTTTAGCATAATAAGCCTTCCTCCTATTAATTTTACTTATTTGGGTGAGGCAACCATCCACCGCCGTCAGTACGAGTTCTCACGGTTCGCTGCTTCCGAAACACTCACGGATAACGCCCATTTCCTTCACGTCCTTGGTCGTGTCCTTGGCCATTGGGCTTGTACGTAGTAGAATCAGTTCCTTCTCGCCCAGCCGTCGCCACGCCACGCCACCCTCACTCCCCTAGGGGGGATATCAGATTTCACACACGTATGGCTGAGTTTTCGCGCATGTTTGCTTTGTCGTAGTGGCGATTGCACTTTTTAGGCGCTATGCGACAACTAGCACTTTCTCACACTTCTAATAGTGTTCTGGGACTGTTTCTCTGGTTTTTTACTGTATTTCTTTTCACTTCCTGGACAACTGACATTTTTTTCATCACCTTGAGACAATTACTGCTCCTTTGAGGCGTCAGGAGGATTTCCTCCTCGTCAACCAGGTAGGATAACTGTCGCCTTGCAAATGCGCCTTGTCATTGATCCTTCTTCTGCTGACTTTCTGTTATCCAGGACAACTAACACATTTTTGGGAGAACAGTGCCGATGTTTCCATGTTCTCACATCTTTATGCCCAGCTCATCAAGACTCTCGCGATCCTTTGATATTTGGACAACTACCATCTGTGCGACATTTCCATGCAGTAACTGGCACTTTCTCACATTTCTGGTAATGCTATCTGATGGTTTTTTCTTAACTTTTGCAGCGTTTCCCTCTGGACATCTGGCACATCCCATAACCATGACGTGGTTACTTCATGCTTTTTCCATGACCTCTATGGAGTTTGGCACTCACTAGGACAGCTGACACCTCTTATATATACCACATTAAATACCTTGTCCTATGAGCTACCCTGTGTTCAAGACAACTAGCACAAAGAATACTTAAGCGTCTTCACTTCTTTATGCTCTATTCAAATTAAGGCTATCCGTAATGTGGCAGTAGTCCCGCAAAATTCGCTTTACACAGAAATTTTCGATGTTGATAGCCGTGGCGACTATATTTGCTTAGACATCTACCACTTTAATATACTGACCTACGCAACAACACGCACTATTTTACCAAAGTTGCGATCTCATTAAAGAGCTTCGGCAAAATTTCTCAGGGAAATGTAACCCTTATTGTTTTTTTTTTCAAACCACTAGCGCTACTTACACAGTATTTAAGCTTTGTGTAAGGTTTGTACTCACATATTCTGGACAACTACCACTATTTTATTAAATGTACCTTCGCTTTCTGGAAAGTGTATTTTTGCATCTGCATTTTTTTTTGCTTTTCTAGTATACTTACCTTTGGACTTCCACCGTTGTTCTTATCATAGGACAACTGCCATATATGTGTTATAGTCAGACCAGTGAGGCTGTTGCAGATTCTAGGACAACTATCACATTTTGGTCAAGGGTAACCCGCACACACTTAATAATTAAGCGGCCGTCAACACTGAAAAATTTGTGTGGAAAGGTTTTTTTTTGCGACAACTGACATTTGGAACAGTTCTCCCGTTTTGTTGGAATTCTCGGAATATTCAAAATTTCCGGACTAACCTGTCGCTGAATGCGTACATAAATATACCGGCCTGATATGTCTAAGCCAACTTTTACCAGACGCGTGCGTCAGAGCTGCGACTGAGCCCACCCTACGCATCTAGTGATAATCCCTGTTCTCTCGGGCTGAGAGTACTTTCGTCTCCCACTCCTGTTTTCGCAGTGGGACAAGTGCCACACATGGGCACAGATGCCACTTAATAATAGGCTGCTGTCTTTAGGATGCATATGTTCAACTCAGCAACATTTGCACTTTCAGGACAACTACCATATTTGGCTATGTAGATTCTTTCCAGTTGGCTTACTGCCTTCTTATCTTGTGGCCTTGTTTCTAATGTAAATTTCACCTTTCAACGTCATCTGTCGCTTTTTTGAATTTTTCCAAACATATTTGTAGCTTCATCCAGCTTCAATTCCTTGGACATCTTGGACAACTACCACACGCCGATGAACTTATTTCGCCTTTTTCAACTTTATTGAGTTTTCCATGTAACTATGATTTTCTACCTTCAACCTTTCCCGGAAGCGACAACTGCTACTTTTTCATCTATTGCAATTTCATACTCCGGGCATTTTCCCACGACAACTATCACTTTCTTTGCCGTCACGAGATTCGCTGACGCGCATCGCTTCCATGGAAAACCAAGTTTTTGCCCGCTTTGTGTGTTTACTGCGTATTCTGTGGTTTCCAGTGAATATCACAGGGTATTACGTACTCCAAGGAGTACCGTACTCTCATGAAGTAAAAACTACTTTTGTTTTATTGCTGTATATGCTCAGCCGAAGTCGTTTTTCCATAGAGAGTGAGGCAAATTGCGATCTAGATGCGTTCAATACGTATCGATTGTTTAAGCTATGCCAAAGAAAAAGTGGTTCGATTTGCTGGTCTTGTGCATTCGATAAAAATCGATTTTTTTGAACTCTCAAGTGCATCTGGTACACCGCGAACGCGAACTTCTCTATGGCACCTATCAGATTTCTTTGCAACCCTCCTGGCTATCACCTTGTCATCCTCACTGTTATCGATTGCCTATCGATCGTTATCGATTACGTCATCGGCTGAGATTCTCCCAACTCTCCTCAAAAAATAGCTGTCGTTTTTCAGGTGCTACTGTGATATGGGATGGGGCACCATCCTGTTGTTTCTGTACAGCATTATTCCTCTAGTGGATGCCGTTCGACAGGTATCGATTTATTGGTTTTCTGTAAATTGATGTTGAAGTCTGCCTTTCCGTTTCAGGTCACAGTACCAGGCGAAATTGTACTCGGCGGTCTTTTCCCTATTCACGAAGCCGGTAGGAACGGATCACAATGCGGAAAAATCAAGGTGGGCGTGGCTTACAGGACATCATCCCATTAATCAATAATGGCCATTAATCGATAATCACTTGAAGGCCGATCAAGGCGTGCAGCGTATGGTAGCTATGCTGTATGCGTTAGAAAAAGTGAACCAGGATAACTCCTTGTTACCTCAGGCAAGCCTTGGCGCGCAGATATTGGACACTTGGTGAGTTCCACGGCGAAAATCAATAATTGATTTTTGAGAGCAGGTTTTTAGGTTTTCCAGGTTCTTAAGAAATGGTGTAAACAATTTTCTAGAAATTTTTATGAATAAACCTAGCCTTACAGAGCTATTCTTGTTTTGTTCAATCTATAAGTATCCATGGATAAGCTCCGCCCATTCTGGGCAAGGGGTATCAACGAGAAACATTTCCAGATTTTTTTCGATGGTTCCAGCTTTTTGAAAATCTCTCTTAACTCTTAGTATCTCTATGTAACAGATAGCTGCTCCATATCTCTGCGTCTCTCAATAAACTATATTCTCTGAAACATGCTTTCTTTCTTCGCAGTGAAATTTTAAATAAATCCCAATGTTTTGAGAACAATTTAAGTATTCTTTGCCTGCTGACAATTGTTTCTATTCACCGCGTCCTCTTTGTCTCTGGCGCCACATCTTCTTCCCTGTCGGCGTCTTTACCGAACATGTAGTGTCTACAGTCTAATCTGCTTCTCTGCTACATAACCGTAATTAAATTTGAAAAGTTATTGGTGCATTGAGCAATCAGCGATGCTCTCATTTACTCTGCGTCTCTATCACAAGGAAATCGAGGATGGTTATCATTTTGTCAGCAGTACAGCAATTCAAGGTGCAGAAATACAAGTGTCAATCGATGTCAATCGATAAATTGATTGGTCACCATGGTTTCTTTGGGAAGTCTCACAGCCACAGAAACCTATTGATTTCTGGGTCTTAACGACTCGGCAGAACTATACCTCAATAAAAGCTGCTCCAAAGTAGATTCTCACCCCATAGGACGCAAAGTGGAAAATTTCCGTAAAACGAGAACCATAAGATCGTAAACGAAGGCTCTCGCAACCCCTCCCCCCACCCTGAAACCGCTCCATCTGAATCTCCGGGGAATAAGGAAAAAGGCCCGAAGAACTCCACTATTCTTTCTCTGTTGCGCTTCTTTGCTTTCTTTTCCATGAGTCACTTTCCTGAGCAGAAACCTAACAGCACTGATGGCAGCGAATCCTGGGCCGAGTTCTTCGACCTCCATGGTCCGTTTTAAAGGAGTCACGTTTCACGTGAAAACGCGCCTCGTCCATTAGTCTTTTTGAGATCGGGTTTATCCATTTTATGGTGCTTAATGGACGAGATTGTGGCGCGAGATTTCATCTTGGGAGAAGAGCAGGGTCATTATTATCCTTAAAAAGTAGTTCGAGCTTAAATTCATCCGCTATTTGCTTATGTGGGCTAACTTTCCCGGGAGATTTTCATTCATTTCTAAACCAGTCATGGAAGCAAATGGGACAATTAGAAGAAGATGATTTGGAGAAATAAACTTGGATGGTAGAAGTTGATCAAAGACCTGTGGTTAACGTTGTTTTGGAGACGAATAAATCAACGTATTCAAGGTGGTTGTATCTCATTCGTTCCAAGACCAAGTTTTAATTTATTCATTTGTCGTTTGCAAAACAATGAAACAGAACACTTCAAGATTCTTTTTTTTTTTCTTTTCAGCTCAGTGGACAGCCACGCTCTGGAACAGTCACTGGAATTTATCAAATCAGTGATGTCTAGCGGTGATGGAGCGATTTGTGCGGTATGTACAATATTCTTCCGGGGCTTCTTGTTCTCTTTTTTTTAATGCTTTTCCATGCTCGACGTGTTGACGACTATTACATCCACATAATCCTTTTCCAGGACGGTTCACCAGCTTCGTACCATCGTCAACCAGTCGCAGCTGTCGTAGGAGCTGCTGGCAGCCAAGTGTCAGTGATGGTCGCCAGCATGCTGCAGCTTTTTCGGGTAATTGGTGTTATTTCCCTCATTTTCCATTTGTTCCTCTAAGAAATCAAGGAAAAAAAGCTATGGTGTGATTGCCATTACTTTCCGTTTGTGGGAAATGGTGTGGCCACAGAATCAAATAACTCTTAGAGGTTACTATTAGTGAGAAAATACATTATTCTCCCTCGACTTCACTTCAAGCTTTAAAAAAATGTGTGCATTTTCTCGATGTGCAAAGTCTGCTTTGGATCACTGCTGGTTTTGATCGTACTAGTGTCTTGTTAGTTTAATATATTTTATTTCAGATCCAAATAAGATTGCATTATGTAGCATTAAAACATCTAGTTCCGTCAGAGTACCTTGGATAGTATACATGTGCTGGTTATAGAATACACTTTTTTGTATGTCTGAAGGCCAGAATCCAAGAAAAAATCGCTTCTGTGCGGCTCAGGTCGTTTCCAAAGGTTACATTTCTGCAAGCACCTCCAGAAACAAACCAAAACTGCGGGGAAACCGCGCTCTTCTCATTTTTCTAGACTCAGAACTTTTAGACTACTTCACTAGACTTCTGCTCGCAGTTAAAATCCATAAAATGAGTGCACTGAAGGTGAACTCTGAGCTCTAGGCGGCAGCAGGTCTCTCGTTGCCGAATTTCAAACTGATTTCTCGCATGAATTAGCAGTCAGGATATTGAGTAGTTTGTTACGGAGGTGGTAAAAGGGCGGGCTTCGAGAAGCGGTGAAAAATCTAGGTAGTGGAAAAGAAATTCATTTAAAACCTCTAAATAGGTGTTTTATTCCGAGGGAGCTTTCGCTGCTGATTCAATCCACTAAATTTTTCTTTGGCCGCGCTCATCCTGGAAAAAATCAATTGTCCGCTACCGCTTCCTAAACACCAATCATTGCCAAAATAACACGAAACATTTTTTTACCCATGGTCACAATTTTTTGTCCTTTCATTTACAAGATCGACTCTTAGATAATAGGTAAATTTTCCTGTTTTACGTGTTTATGACTAAACACCACTCTTTCATGCGTTTTTTTTTTTGTTCTTCGACTTCCGGTTGATCCGAGCACGACCTCAGTGTCCGAGTGGTTCTTTGTGCTGTCAACTCCTAGTTGCTCTCATAGGTTTCATTTAAACGCTTCGTTTCACATGAATGACCGCTATGGCTTCTGGCCTTGGTAAGCGACCAGTGACCGAACACCATTCTTGCGGGGTCGCGAGCTACGGATAACTGACACTTGAGATGTGCGCGGAGAACGGGGAGGAATGGTGTCGTCACCCATCTGGGGATTCCATAGTAGTTGTCTCGGAAAACGCACTCCTAGGATGGATAGCTGACAAAAATCTGGAAATTTTGAATTTTCCTTCATTTTTTCATGTAATATCAGTGGCAGGCTGTGGCGGAAGCGTATTCCCCAACTTGCTGTGTAAAATGGATGAAAATATTGTGCAAGCTTCTTTCTTTATTGTTTATTTTTATTATCATACTGCAAGTATGTATTTGTTAGTAATTATTCAATATTAAATTTAATATTCTTTAAATGATTTTATTATTCCATCTGAGTCCATAGAATGGCGGGGTTGCAACTTTTTTTTGCCCACCCCCCCCCCACCCCTGGGATAGCCATGACGTCAAGCTTGTCGACAACGATTTGCTAGTTAAAATCTTGTCTGCAAGTTGTTTTTGGGCAAAGCTGAGCCTATAATGGTCCCGAGTGTACAATACCAGGTGAAAACGGTAACAACACAGTTCTAAATTCCGCCAACGGATTGGAAAAGGGGGGGGGGGGAGCCTGGACTGTATCTCCACACTCCATCCTTAATTGATATAACTGAATGGAAACTTCCTTAAGCTAGAAAAAACCCATGAGAATACGATTTTTGGTGGTGTAATTCTCATACATATAATAGTATAATAATAAATATATTACATTTGTAATAATAGCGCCACAATGAGTATAATACATGCGTAGTGATAGTATTATAATATCCTTCTACAGTTCCATATCCTCAAGTAAAAATTTAGAAATTCAGTCACTGGTTTGGAAAAGTGGGCGGAGCCTAAACTGCTTCTCGTTTGTCTGTTCTGGTTTGATGAACTTCGTCGGAAATTCCGCATTTACTCTCATTTTTTTTACCATTTCACTTCAACAGCCAGTTTTTCGTACAGAATTCAATAAAACACTCGTTCACACCGAAATCAAATACGGTGACCATCTACAGTATTCTTCATTACAGATCCCTCAAGTGAGCTACTCGTCGACAGGAGCTGAACTCAGCGAAAAACCGCGCTTCGGCTATTTCTCACGCGTTGTGCCACCAGACAACCTCCAAGCGCAAGTGATGGCTCGAGTGGTAAGTGATCACTTCGCCACCCCATACAAAACATGCGTATTGATTAGCGTTGTTTTCGCGTTCTCTTCGTTGTTTTTGTTGACAGATGGTAGCTGGTGAGGTGTCAGATGGCTCCGTTTTAAGAGCTTTCACACGATGCGTCGCGTAATGAATATGTTCGTTTATGGATATCAGTTTCTTTGCTGAGAATGGGAGAATTTTTGAAGGTCTACGAGAGTCTTCCGGAAGTCGGGGCTGTGAAAAAGGGTTTGAACTTCCAAATAATCAATTCATGGAAATTTATGAGATAAACAATTGAAATATGATCGAAATTTAAAAAAAAATTATAAAAGTAAAAGATAATATGAAATGAATAAAAAACATGAAATGAATGGCATTACCCATCTCGTTCGAACTTATTTTAAAGCAGCAAGTATACAAATTTTCGCTATTCTAAGAATATTGAGGAAAATCAAGTAGACCCCATATACGTAGTTGGGCAGGTGACTCAGTAATCCAGCTGCAGGTGAAAATTATAGATATCGATCGGTGGAAATTGACTGCCTCTGAAAAGTCATTTAATATCTCTCAAAAAGTAAAAATTTCTGAATTCACGGCTTTTTTCCTTATTGGGTAATCGAATAATCGAATATTAGAATGCTTGAAGTTCAGTTTCTCCGATGGCTTTCTAACATTTGCAAAATAGGGTTCCTGCTGTGGAGACGATAGGTATCGAGTGATTTGAATTCACAGTATTTTGAAATGATCTAAAAAACAACTTTTCCCCTTTCCCTCTTCAAACGAACATTCATCAAGATTCTGAAGAGTGCGTTATTAAACCTGTTGCTATAGAATCGATAGGTATTGATCCAAGATACTTCAGCACATGGTAGAATTACAAGGAAGAAAATACTGCATTTTCGCAGCTTAAGTCGTGAGGTGCGCTCTGAGAACAAATAAATCTCCCATGCAGAAAGGATACAAATCGATTAGTTGAGCCTGTGCTGCATCGCAGGGTTAATAAGATATCCACCCACTAGCTCTGCATTCAGCCGTTTCAGTATCCTACCAGAAATCACCGTCTGTAATTCTTGCATGGCAGAGAAGCAGAGTTCTGGCGTTCCTCTGCGTCTCTGCTCTTTTCGGAAGAACGAAAAATCCACAAGACAATTGCATCTTTCTTACAGGTCCGTGAACTCGACTGGACATATGTGCACGCTATAGCTGATACTGGTTCTTACGGTACGTTTTCTACCGTACCGTCGACATACTCTCCGTACCCTGATATTTGTGAAGATTTAAATTTTAGGTGAACGCGGTATGGACTCATTTCGAGCAGCTGCTACCGAATTGGGTATCTGTATAGACGGCGATGTGCATAAAATCAGCCGACGATGGACTGATAAGAATTTTCGGTGCGGAGAGCTGTGAAAAAATAGGCGTTTTCCATTTGTCGATCAATAAATCAATACTCCAGTGATCTTCTCATCCGCATGCATCGCACGAGAAAAGCCCGTGGAGTGGTGATGTTTGTCGACGAGGACAATCTGAAGCGACTGCTTCACACGCTGGATAAGCTGATCAAAGAGGGTCACAAGGAGTTGGAGCGGCATTTTTGGTTGGTCACTTGCTTTTGATAGGTATCGATTTGTTGCACTTAGCGTGAGGAAGCTTATCATAACGTCAAAAGAACATAATAAATAGTAAAAAAGTCGTGCACAAATGTTGGGATCGGCCATTTCTCCTTGTTTTTCGATAAAAAAACGCGTTTGGCTACGTGCCAATTTTCTGAGAAATAGACCAATATTTTTGCCGTTTTCACTTGGACCTAACCCCTTTTCTTTGCTAATTTATGCAGTGTGGGTGAAGTGGTGAAAAAGTCATCACACCACTCAGTAACGTCACCTATGCTTGAGTCGAGCCTCAGTTGTTCTTATCAAATTGTCCTTGGGACCAGTTTCCAGGGGCTAGTTTTCACCACAAAATTATGAGCCATTTTTCGTTCATTTAGGGAAAAAATTAAGGATTCGTGATTCATGAAATTCATCGTTATGCCACATACCGCCGACTATGATTGGTGTACGTAATTTCGCATCGCCTGGCTCTGGGGACCAGTTCTCGCGAGAAAATAGGGCTGTCCTTTCTTAGCTGTTCACCGAGTCATTTGCAGCCTAAGCTTCATAAATTTTAACCGAATTTCGGAGCAATAAACTTCTTAGTACTTTGTACTGGTGCGAATTCAGCATAGCATTCATTACCTTTGCGGAATTACTGCTATTGTGCTGCTAATTTATCTCTGTGTAGGTTCGTCGCTAGCGATTCGTGGGGAATCAAACAGTCTGTCGTACTGGGACTCGAACACCTCCTGGCAGGCGCAATCACCATCGCACCGTATGTAAGGGAAGAAAAAGGTGGGGCAACATTTTCTGATCAATGATTCGATAGATCGATTGAAATTTATTGATTTTTTCAGCTTACATCACTTTCTTCCGTAAACTCTCACCCGCCGGCTTCACATTCCTTGAAGAATACTGGGAAGCGCTCGGATGCGGCAAAAACTATGAATTGAAGTATTTTGGCGAATGTTTCGACTATATCAATTACACGCTCAAACAGGTCAGTGACGTCATCAGGTGACGTCATCGCTGTGTGTTGGAAAATTTGGCATCTTTCCAGGAATCCTACGTACCGTTTGTTGTTGATGCCGTTCGAGTTCTAGCACGTGCTATCTCAAAATACATAACGGTAAGGAATTGATGGATATGCTCCGCCCACTGTGATCAATATGCATAGTTTATAGGACGAATGCGGCGACACAGAATTTCATCGATGTGGTTTATCGACGTCAAGGTTTCTGGGAGATCGTTTGCAGAAGTACTACAGAAATGTGTCGCTGAGTGGTAGGTGTCCCAAAACTATCTGATCAATCAATAATGTTACGTGTCTCAAAAGTCTAGAATTAATCAATAATGAGTATATGATTTTCTCGGATTTTCAGTTGTAACCCACCACGTTGTTATTTTCTTCTGAAAAATGAAAAAAAAAAATTGAATCTTTCCGCGAAAATCTTGTTCCTTGATATCTCGTTATCCCCTCCAAAAATTAATCCCAGCTCAAGCTGTCCCAAAAGTCGTGGGCTAATCAATAGTGTGCCCTATTCGCAATTTGGTCACATTTTTTTTGCCTGGGAATGACGACTACATACGCGAATGTTGAAAATGTTGCGAGCCGCAGCGCTGTTTTCACTCTCTCTTTTGTGCTTACTATCTCGCATCCTTGATCTCTGCGTCTCCGAAAAGAACATATTCTTGGTTTTAGATAATGAACCACCACTTATTGACGCCAACGGGGATGGGATTGGACGCTATGATGTTTTCCAGCTCGATAGCAAGGGCATCTATCATAAGGTAAAAATACTCCACATTGGGGATTCCTGTACTTTTCCAGAAGCACGTAACGGCAGTTTTTCGATCAATATCTATCCTTTCCAGGTCGGAAAATGGCGATCAAGTGAGGACTCGTTTGAAGTGCGTGTGGAGCAGGTTCGACGCGGTTTTCATCTGGCACCTGGCGAAAGCCCGTACTCCGTTTGCTCCACCGACTGCCCTCGTGGACACTATCGGTAGGGAAGCAGTCTTAATCATGTCGCGACTTAAGCGACTTATGTCGACTGTTGTAGCTCTAGCTCGCTTGTGCACGCTGGACCTTTAGATAGATATCTGAGCTAGCCCATGTTTTCTAGCTACTAGCCCAATTTCTACAACTCGAGTTTAATTAACTTAAGTGACATAATTAAGTCAACATTTGGGTCCGCGGCTTATCGCTCGCTTCGCTTGTGCTCGCTCACCCTCGTCGGCGCTAGGGGCTTGGCGAGATCGCTTGAGCTTCTTACCTCATAGCTATGTACCATATGCGATATTCTTCCTCGCCTTTGAAACGTCAAGAAATGGTTATCTGGGCACCTTTGTCATCTGCGATCGCCCTCGCTTCACTGTCGCTAGGGTCCGCCTAGGTCGCCGACTTCTCGCTGCATGACAAAATGTCCCAGCGATTCATCAGTTGTTTAAAGTTTTGTTTATACTCGCTCGTTCTCGCTTGCTAACTCTTCTGGTCTGAAATTGCTTTTGAGCCACTTATGCTGCAAACTCTCGCTTTCTGTCGCTTTCGCTCACAAATTACATAGCATGGTGATGTCATCAATCAATAATTCCTCAAACTCTGACAAAATACTGTACATTTTAGAAAGATTAATTCTCAGGAAATTTCCCTTTTTCAGTGCATATCAAGACCAAACCTGCTGCTGGGCTTGCATCCCATGTGACACGGCAACCAGCATAATAATAAACGTCACAAAGTAAGTTGCATCGATCAATAAATCGATAACATTGTCCAAAATGTGGCTGCATTAAGGTGCGATATGTGTCCTGAGGGGGAAGTACCGGATGCTACTCAAAGCTACTGCGTCCCGATTCCTCCAGTATCGATGAGGTGGGTGGGGTTTACAGGGTACTCTGATTGGTTACTGTAGATGGAAGGACTACTGTATTTAGATGGGACTCGGCATGGGCACTGATTCCAGCCGGTTTCTCATTGCTCGGCTTGTCCTCAACCGTCTTTGTTGTCGGCGTCTTTCTGAAGTTCTCGAATACGCCTGTGGTTAGTATGGATATTGATCGATCTGCGGCTCAGCAGTTTTTACGGACTTTTTGTAGATCATGGCGTCTGGTCGTGAACTTTGTTACTGTATGATCAGTGGTATATCGATGTGCTACCTCCTCACATTTTTCCTCGTATCACAGCCTTCCGTTCCAACGTGTGCTTTTACTAGGGTGAGTCAGGCGCTGCTTGATCGGCGGTTGTTCCGCAGGTCCACAATCGCAAAATTTTGGAAGAACGTGGTTCAAGCTTTGATTTTGAGAAATTTGCAGCTAATCATGATAATTTCAATATTTTTCTATTTAAGGTATTGATGGGACTGTCGATGTCGGCCATTTATGCTGCCATTATCACGAAAACCAATCGATTAGCGCGGGTATTCAAGCCGGATAGTGCTCAGCGACCGCGGTTCATCACACCTCGAGCGCAGGTATCATCTTTAACATGTAGTCCTTCTCTTGTTGGTGAAAATGCATAAATTCCTGGAGTTGCTGCTGTGAAGGCTGCCCCAGTTTGTCGCTTATGCTCGCCTAATGCTTATACCCGCCCGGGACTAGCGAGAACTTCCGCCCCTTATTGCTTTAACAAAAATTTTCCGTAAAATTTCCTGCTTCGCCCACAGTATATAAAAGGATGTCTGGTCCACTGGCGCTCCATAGATACTTCATCGCACTTGGTGCCGACCTCGCTTACATTCGCCTGCGTGCATCATATATACAATTAGTGCTTTTTTGCATTGCTTAGGTTTCCGACAATGCGTTCAACTGCTTTAGGGTCCTCCTTGCTCTTAATTCAAAAAAAAAATCGCATGGCTGAAAATAGTTCAGCACTTTTTCCCTTTGTACCCGCTTTGCTTTTGCACTTGCTCCTCGCTGCTCGCTCATTTTGGTCCGTCAGAAGCGAATTATGAACATGTTTGGCTCAGATTGGAATTTATTTCCACGCGATACTCTGCACTCTGGAATGTTACACGCATTCATAACTAGCTGACCATTTGTGAGGAAAAAAACAATTAGGCTAATAACGTTCTGTCTAAAAGACAGTTTATAGTCGCTGAAAGCTTACAGGCGACAGATGGCGACTGGACGAGTAACTCATGTATATGAAAAACATTCATTATAGAATTAGTTTGCAGTAAAAGATTCCCTCAACAATTCTGGATCCGTAGTCGCCCGGCTCGCTTTCCAACTAAGTTTGATCGTAGGGATTTTTATGCTCTCTAGTCGCTTGTGCTCTCTAGCTGTCGCTCAAAATCGCTCGGAGTTTCTATTTAACATTTTTGCTACAGTTTGCTCCGACGTTTGTCACAAGTAACAATTCTTTAAACAATTAGGTTTTTTTATGTCGTATTCAAAGACCTTCGTTTGATTTTCGCCGAAATTCTGATTTCATACGAGATGAAATATCCTGTGCACTTACTCCCCCAAACAACCCCTACCCCTTCTCTGCGTCTCTACCCATCAATCAATACGTATGTTCAGGTTGGTATCTGTGCTTGCATTGTCTCTGTGCAACTATTCGGCTCAATCATCTGGCTGCTTGTTGATCCACCCGGCACAAAAGTGGTGTTCCCATCACGTACAGAGGCGGTGCTCACTTGCAAGGTGGGCGGAGTTTACTCAACTTTTATTTAAAATACTTGTATCTGAATTTGGCTTTTTTTCAGGCGACAGCATCGCATTTGTTGGTTTCTTTGCTGTATAATTTAGTGCTTATCGTCGCCTGCACAGTGTATGCGTTTAAGACCCGGAAAATTCCGGAAAATTTTAACGAAACACGACATATCGGTTTCACTATGTACAGTACATGTATTCTGTGGTTATCGTTTGGACCTATTTATTTTGCTACGCAGAATAATTTCCGGGTGAGTAGAGCTAACTAACGAGAACTGGTCCTCAGTTACGAAACTGATAGCTTATGATTGCTATTTTCAGATTCAAATCACATCGTTGTGTATGTGCATATCGTTGTCGGGTACAGTAGCGTTGGTGTGCTTCTTTGCTCCAAAGGTGAGTATAGCTATTACTAGCGAAAGCAAGCGAGTATAGGTGAGAAGCGAGATTGAGCGACAAGCGAAGGGTGGAAATAGCAAGGAAGAAAAAGATTTAGATGACGCAGTATTTGCAAAGCACACCAGCGCAGCGATTCTAATCTGCAAACTGGTGTTAGGAACACAAGCGACAGTAAGCGATAGTGGGCGAGAGCCGGCAAATATTGGGCTTTACGCAGCAATAGAGTACAGCACCATTCCTTCAGGATAAAGACCAGTTCGGTTAGCATTTGGTCGCAACTGACATGACAGCTACTACAGTAATAGAGTGTGAGCGACTCGAGCGGAACTAAGCGAACCCTATATACTTTACGAATACTTCTGAAGCGGTCAAAGGAAGACATTTGCACCGTGGCGAATATTTAGCAGAATTGAATGGAATCGTCCGTAAAACTAATAATTCATTTGTTTATGCCTGCCATAATGTTGTGCACGTACCCGAACGGCATCTTGCGGACACAAGCGGCAAGCGATAGCAAGCGAAAGGAATGATCATCAACTGTAACGAAAGCCGTCCATGCAGCTTCAGCATTCGCACAGTTTCTGTCTGATTGGCCCGGGATATTTCGAAGAAACAGGAAAAATTGTGGAGCAAAATGAAAGGAGAGCGTGTAGACTGTGCGAGACTAAGGAGCGTGCGACCTTTTGTCGCTTGAGAGACTCGCATTCTTCCAGATATACATCGTACTATTCCAACCGTACAAAAATGTGAGGACGCGACAGTCAGCGGTAGGACGACTTGTCAACCAACAAATGAGGTTTATGAGGTATGTGAGAACAGTAATCGCGACTGATCGATCAATAGCTATTCTTTGTATTGGAGTACATTTTGTTGTTTGGAGAGAGGGTGGTAAGAGGTAGTGTTTCTCATAATTTCGTTAACCTGTACAAACGGACGTAGATATTCCGCTCAGGATTCTTCTAGTGTTTCTACCGCCCAATTATTACTGAATTTTGTTATATCCTCTACCCCCCCCCCCCCACTCTCCATGTAGCTAGTCACAATTCACTATTTTCTGCCAGTTTTTTCCATTACAAATAAACCCCGCCCCCAATCGATAGCTACGTATGTGATGTGCATGTTTTCAGTCAACTCACCTGCAATCAGGATAGTTACACGTCCGCCTATAAACCCATGTCTACAGCATCCAACCCCTCATATCGACCTGGATGTGGGTGGTTTTGTCATGTCTCTTACCTGCATTCCTCATTGTGCTCGCCCACTACTCAATCAATATATCGATTTTCAGCCGAGGAGAATTCGCACGGCAGTACTCAAGCATCGACAATTCACCCGTTACCTTTACCTATACAGGACAAGCTCAGTAACAATAATATTTGCCTGCCAAAAACTGAAATTGGTGAGTTTTTGCTTTTTTCTCGGAAAGAACCGGTTTGAAGTATGTCGCGTGAGTCGCTTAGGCTCGCCGGGATCGCATCCACTGTTTCGCCACTGTTTTGCTTGTTTCACTTTAGCGCTGCAGCGCTCCTCTTTCTCTGTTGAATACCTATTCCTCCTTCTGAGAAATCTTCCCAAGCCAAAGCTGTGTTCCTGCTTCTCCCTTAGGCTCGCACTCGCCCGCGTCGCCCTCCTTGTTTGACGTCTTTGTTAAGCACATGCAACCTACTCGTTCACCTTCAAAGCGAATTTTCTGCTGAAGTTTCCTAACAAGCCTGAACAATATTTCCTCATGTACTCGCTTATACTCGCCCTCTGTCGCCTACAGTCAACAGTCCGCTCACCTGATTTCTTAAGATCTTCTGCTCAATGCAATCGCCATATCTGTATCATGCACATGTTCCATTGCTGATCTAAAAAACCCCTTCTGTGCGAGTTAATATTTGCGCCTTTCCCTCCCTGATGGTTCCATCTATACTTCGTCGCTAATGCTCGCCCAGGCCAGCACTTTCTACTTGTTCGTTCTCACATAAATCAAATGATGGATTTCAATATGGGATGACGTTGAAGATCATGTCTGCAATGTAATTACCACTATAGCTGACATTAACTTGAAGCTGACATTGGTATTACGTTTTAGTCAATAGTTGTCGCTCAGTGTCGTCATATGTCGCTGCACTAGCCTCCTCAATCTGATTCATTCGGTGCATTTGCTTTTTTTTTGAGGAATGCAATTTACAGTTACATATTTTTCTGTAATGCGGAAGCTGCTTGCATCTCACCTCAGTTCCATTATTGCGTGCCGCTAGCACACGCTCATGTTTAGTGCCCGCTCGCCTTGCTCGCCTATACTGGAATTGGCTGCTCCCCGTGAAACCAGTTATAGCAGTCACAGTTTTTATACACGTTAACTGATGTAAAACTACTAGTACATACCTTCTCTTTCGTTGTCTATACTCAGTCGCTCTATCTTTATATTCTCGCTTATTGTCGCGCGCTTCATCCTTCTTCCCGAATACGCGGTGTAATTCACATTTTCCCGTAATTTCCCAACAGAAATGAGCACTTTTTGTAAATAAAATATAAACTAAGGAATTGAAATTTCAGGCAAAAAATTCTCTCTGCCAGAGGATCCGGATCATAACTGTCCTGACCTGCTCACGGCAAACGACATCAGGCGACGTCGTCCTGCCAGTCTATACTCGACAATGCCAGATGTCGTTCGACCACTTCCACTTCCGTTGAAACTGCCAGCTGAGATGAATGAGTGCGACTCGCAAGTGGCATTGATTCTGGAAGAGATCGCTACTGATCCACATGTCACGTTTTTATAGTCCATTTCAGCACATGTGAGTTGGGTGGAGCTTTGTGCGTGGCCACGCCTATTCCTCATTTTTCAAGCTTAATCGCATGTTTAAAAGTTTGGATAAAGGCGAAAAATACCATTTCATGAGGGAGAAAGTATCTGGAAAGATTCAGCGTTATTCGACAAGTGGGCGTGGCCGTCTCACTTTGCGCCTGACAACCATATAAGTATAGATATTTATTTTTAAGTGTAACATCAAAATATGGATCTTAATTTGTGCTTCGGGTATTTTCTCTAGAAATTCGCTCAATACGAAGACCAATAATCGATATATTGATCGATCACAATGATCTGTACTATTCGTGTCTGGATATTGTTTGTTGAATTGTCTTGTTCTCTTCCTTTCTCATTCATTGTCTGCACACTTCCTTTCACGTCCCAACAACTCGTCCACATTGGACGAGTTGTCCGGACACATCTCATGTCGCACAATCACTTTCTGATCGATGTTCGCTGGTCGAAGCAATCCGGTGCTCAACGAGCTTTATTTTACAGCATGACAGTCTTATCTTGTTCTCACGTACCTCTACATGATTAAACAGGTTCAACGTGTTCAAATCGATTTATTGATTCTTCACAGAGTTCCTATTCAAATATTGGTCTTATTTTTTTCCTGATTTGTCTAGTCACTTGCACACTGGTTCAATATTTCCCGTTGAATATTTGTATTTGTATGAATTTGGTGCTGCCAGAGTAAAGAACTGAATATTGAATATTTTCTTGTTGCTTGGTCAGGAGCGGGACTTGCGGGCGAATTGGTGCACAGCTGTGGTAAAACCGTGCGCTTGCCGCGACGTTTTCCCTCTGTCCATAAAATCCAAGGAAATGCGCATTATCAAGGTAATTTCAGTGCGGATTTGATGTTCAGATACAGTAAATTTTGTAGGATATGGTCATGCGAGAACTGGTCCCCAATATGTTTAAATGTTTTTGCTGCGATTTTCCATTTGCACCGAATGTTTCAGGCACATTTGATGAGTCTCATTATTTTTACATATGGGCTTTTCAACTATCAGTTCTTATTAATTCTTGGGAATGAATTTCCATAATGTCCCCCTCCCCTTCCTTTCCACTTTACGCTAACTTCCCTAAAAAAAATTAGCAAAAAACAATTTTTTAGTACTTTTTAGTAGTTAGTCAAGTGTTCTATTTATAGTGGTTCTTTTCCATTTTTTGACCGTAATCAACATTTTTTCTATGAATTATTTCTATTCATTCTTGGTTTATATCTCTTATTTTCAAGAGAAGAGAAAGACTTGATTAGTCAAGGAGAACTGCAAAACCTTTCAGAAAAATTTGTAAACTCGTAAAATTCAATTAATTACAATACATATGCGTAGGTTCAATGCCGGGAAACCTGAGATTTCTTCCTATTGAAATCCTAACCGTTTATCGCGGTGCGAGAACTGGTCCCCGTCCTCCATCATTGCGTTGACACATGAATGTCTGTCTATCTTAATGACCTTTCAGCTCTGTTTTTCGTTGAGCGAATTTAATTCATTTAAAGCGAATTCAATCCAATCAACCCTATGTTTCCCTGTAAATTTATAACTGAATAAAGCTCGGGTTTGAAATGGAATCTTACTGGGACCAGTTCTCGTCAGTGAATGAATCTCGGAACATCTCTAAGCCATAAGAATTAGCATGTTCTGGATATAACACTGAATCAAAGAATTTCCATAAGTTCCATAATTGTAATGAGGAGAGATAAAACGATTTTTCCCAAGCAGATCCAGTCCTATGTATCCACTAACCATACACGCTACCCCCTCCCCCCTCCGTTCTTCGCTGCACACTCTTCATCCTCACCGATAATTCCCGAAAAAACGAGTTCTCCATGCTAGGATTTCGACGTATCTAGCATATAATTGTAGCAATCGCCTCTCGGCCAGGCTAATTCGTGTTTTCTAGAAAAACGATCGCAGAGTGTGATCTTTGGTCAGTGGCTCTCGTGAGATTTGACCCCCACTTAACGCTGACAAATGGCCTATTATGCCCGAGAAAGACAAAAAAGGTCATCCAAGCAGCAATGGCGCTGGGGCTCCAAGAACTTAGGGTCCCATGCCCATGCCGCCACGCACCTGCGGATACGCACGCTGTGCAACGTGCATAAGAGGGGGGCGTGGCTTGCAAATTGCTGAGTAGAATGTTGGCAGAAGATTGCTCAAGATGATGAATTGAAGAACATAAATTGTTCAAACTTAAATGAAGCTGTAATTTAAATTTCAGGCAAATGGATGATTTTGAGAAATAAAACATCGATCCAGGGGTTATTTGACATGCTGATTACGAATATGACATCTATTTTGTATCAAAATGCCGTTTTTGAGCTATTTCAAGCGTATTCGGCAGGAACAATATCCCTCAGAACTGTCTGAAACTTGATAAGATTATTTGTCTTTCTCATCCCGAATTCAGTATCTGTTTTGCAACGTGATGTCCTTTTTCAACTAATAAGGCATGAGATGGGTGTACTTTCTTTCCTAAAACTTCTGGATTTGCATTTAAAAAGCATTTGACGGAGGTACAATTGGGGTAAATTCACTCGCTTGATCCACTGTCACGCTGGAATTTCGAAACCGCTGGGAAACTAAATGATGAAAACCAAAAACGAATTCTATGAATGAAAAAGTTTGCTTCTGAAAAGGGTGGTGAAGTGCCTTGAGTCCTTATGAATATTATGAAATATCAATATCAGTTCATTTAACATTTTTCACTCTGGGATCGCAGTCCATTCGGCTGTTGCATTCTTAGTTCCAGATAATCAATATTAACAATACAAATACGGAGTGGCTATCCGACGGTATTGTATCCTTGAGGTACGCCTGCAGGCACAGTACGTGCCTGCTGGGTATTTCTCACACCTCCTCTGGCGATGGATTAATAATAAACAATTACGTTCTAGAAGATATAAATGTAGATGGGAAACATTTTAGAAAGGAAAAAAACTTATAAAGCATCCTATGCAGTGATGAGCTAGTAAAGCACCACATATTATTACTTGTTAAAAACGCTGAAAATTCTAATTTCAGGGATAAATGAAGTGAGAAGTAAGGAAAGGATTGAAAATTTTGGATTTGTCCAAAATACGCACAGTTTCGCTTCCACATCTTTATTGTCCTCGTTTTCATTTATTTGGTACTCTTGTACACAGGAACGGAAACTTTTTTAATTTGAAATCGGTGAATTTAACGACAAACTTGTGCACATTAGCTATATGCGATCTGCAAATAAAATATATAGAATAGAAGATCCACGGGAAACTTGCATACAAAATATTTTCAAAAACACGTACAGTACGCAAAATGCCGATCACATTTACAAATCTAAAAATGGTTCCAATTGTTTCACTTCGGTTTACTTCAAAGCCTCAAATTTTTCAACGTCTGTGGCTCTGTCGCATCTATCTGAACAGCACTGCCGCATTGGTAATTCTGGTTAAATTATGCACTATGCCGTATATGCTTGAAATAGCTCAAAAAACGGCATTTTGATACAAAATAGATGTCATATTCGTAATCAGCATGTCAAATAACCCCTGGATCGATGTTTTATTTCTCAAAATCATCCATTTTCCTGAAATTTAAATTACAGCTTCATTTAAGTTTAAACAATTATATTCTTCAATTCATCATCTTGCGCATTCTTCTGGAACTCTGCCAACATTCTACTCAGCAATTCGCAAGCTACGCCCCCCTCTTATGCACGTTGCACAGCGTGCGTATCCGCAGGTGCTGTGGCGGCATGGGCATGGGACCCTAAGTTCTGTTTTCCTGGCGCTGGTATTTGTTTAGATAGAGTCGCATATGGAAGGCGTTCTCAGGCAATCATTGGCGGCCGCGGCGGCGCTGACCTTTGAGACGAGTTGTCATGGTATTTGCTCGAGTCATTGTCAAATGTCAACGTGCTAATATGACAGCGCTCATGCAGAAAGCAAGAGAGAAATGGTACTACTGGTGAAACAAAGAAGTCGATCGATATGGCCACACAAACAGATCAATACTGACTTGAGGAAATCACAGTTCCACCTGTTTTCCGTGAAACTTTGCTTTGATCATCTTCATTGCTGCCGTAAATGGGATGACAGAACCCTCAGTTGTTTTCTTCCTTCATAGAAATTCCCAGAGACACATGAGCTTGAACTTCGTGACCAAAAAGCCAGCAAAATAGTGTTCCTTCTGGACATTAGCTAGCCTTCTACCTTCTCAGGAAATCTAAAAACCGTGTTCTGCGTTGAAAGGAAGGTGAAATTCTTATGGTTTAGACATGAGACTTCTTGTGGAGCAGGTTTTTCGATCAATAGTTACTTATGAATAATGATTGTATTGATGCGGAGCCTACTCATGCTAAAGCACAACACAGCCACTCTCTTTACAGGAGCAGATCCAGTGCATAATCCTCGAAAAATACATGATTTCCCCGAACATGCGGTACCTACGCACATGCGTGAAACATGGCTTCTAGGTTTCCTAAGCTACACTTTTTACAATGCCATGGGATTAGTTGAAAATGTTCCAGGATGAAAAACAAAATGTCGCTCCCTTCCAAAATTGTTTATGCCATTGCATTGTTTGTTACTCCATATGACCGCCCTGTAAATGCTAAACCGATCTGATGAAAACTCGGCTTTTAACAAGTGGTTGAATTCAAACGACTTTAACTGTATGTATTCATGCCAGTTCGAGCTAACTAGGAAATTCCTGCAGTTAATAAATTTTGCCACCTACTGGAGGGACGGGGGGGGGAGAGGGGGGGAGGGGGGCGTGGGAATAGCAGATGAATTAAATACCATTTATCGTTAGTTTCGGGCGCTAAACACTCTCCTTTGGAATTCTCAATTTCTGTGCTCTTAAAATCAAACGTAGCTGCAAGTGAAAAAATAGTGTACCATGAGCAGGACTCGAAGAGGCAACGATTTGGGAGATTACCAATAAAATTCTCGGTAAGTTTCGCCAGAGAAAGAATTAAGGTGTATCAAATTGAGGGGTAACGAACTCCTGTTTTACCTAACCAACCGAGTTTTGAAAAAAAA
Source organism: Ancylostoma caninum (assembly GCA_037903475.1). Classification (NCBI taxonomy): domain Eukaryota; kingdom Metazoa; phylum Nematoda; class Chromadorea; order Rhabditida; family Ancylostomatidae; genus Ancylostoma; species Ancylostoma caninum. The sequence continues at coordinate 662,197 of JBAJFG010000313.1, forward strand.
ACGGTTCGGAAATGGGTACTGCATTAACTCAATTCGAAAATGGGTACTGCATTAACTCAATCGGTTAGCAAGTATTTCAAAAATGCAGTTCTTTTAATATTTAGTGAAAGCAAAAGTTTTTGAAACAAACCAACGAAAATTGTTACTCACCTCACAAAGAGGCTTTCTGAAAATGGTGAACCATCCCAGCGGAGCTCATGGGAAGCACTTTGATGTTTTTCATGTTTATACTGTGAGAATTAAAACTCAGTTAAAAATTCGATGTTTCAAAGTTCACATATAGGGCGACAAGGGACAGGACCGAGGTTCGTCGTGCTCTGGACTTTTAGGATCAAGCTGAACATGTTCGCACGTTCTGGGTGTAGACTCTTACCGGATGCATTTACATCCTAATCGATTTTTATAGTCCTAATATTATATTTTTCTGATATCACCCAGAATTTCAAAGCTGACGGAGAAAACACGATTGCCCAGTTTACAGAACGACTTTGTAGGAAAGGGTTCAACCGTTCTAGGGAGCATACAGGGGGTGTTATGCACCTATTTTGGTTATTATGATGTGAATATATGGGAGGAAATACGGATCTAAGTGTATAAGAAGGATATCACCTCTACAACACCATTTCCTTAGAACGTGTTTATATGAATACTATGTATTTCAATGAGAAACAGCTATTGAACCTAGTAGATTTCTTTTGAGCTACGTATTATTGAAATTTTTTAAAAATAACGTTTCGGCGTTGCCGCCTTCGTCAGAGCCTGGGAAGTCAAAGGCTTTAGTGATTTATCCCCCCAAACGCGATATCCTCTCATAGGATATCTTTCATCCTGTCCGTACCCTCAAGATCAATACTGGAATCACAGACAAAGTTAAGCTCACCTTATAAGAGAAGTGCACGAAATTAAGCTGCTAATCTGAGACGAGACCTATATGGTTAGAGAGCATGTCCAACGTGATGTTAGAGCCTATGCTTGAAATCTGCTAAATAGTTCTCAAAGCCCAGAGTCCCACATCAGTGACTTCCAACATTGCTGATAAGGGAGGAGTACTCCGGCAGTGTGGCATATCTTTCCTTCTGTAGCGGATTGTGGACTGCCTCTTGCAGTTTGCAACGCTGGTTTCAAATCAGTCTTTGCCTTCCCCGAATCTTGTTTCTATCAGAAGTTACGCCCGTTTTCTCGAACGGGCAAACCACAGGGCAGTGCACGTGTAGGGCGCACAGTTAAAACGCAGCAGTGGACATAGGGTAGTTACGAGGTCTCGCAATATCTGACCTTTTTTTGTACACAGAGGTAATTTTAGACATTCATCACGATTATCATCATCATTTTGCATGAACATAAACATCACCTGCCATTTTCCTGCCGAAATCCGCAATTTTTCTCGGTTTTCTGTCGTAATTCTGAGCTTCTATGAATCATTTAGCAGATTTCAAGTATAGCCTGTAACATCATGTTGGACGGGCATTCTAACCATGTAGATCTCGTCCTAGAATGGCAGTTTAAGTTCGTGCACTTCCCTTGTTACTTGCAGACGCGGTGGTAGAACAGCGGACCACCAATACCAAATATGCTCCTCCTTCCTCTTCGTACTCGTACGGGGGAGCCTACGCCACTACGCCAGGCGGGCCTGCATGATGAGCTTCCGCGAACCCCAAAGGCAGCTACATATTTCGCAATCGTGCGTATGATCTCTGCACAACCGATGGATGCGTTATTTGTCCGCATGGAAGGCATGGTGACTGTATGATCTCTGGGAGAATTTACCTCATCACCTGTCACGCATGTGAGGGCGAGTACATAGGGAAAACGGGACCTTCACTTTGCATTAGGATGAAAGAGCATATGGACGGGCTCTTCAAATAAAGATCTTCCACCACTTTGGCCACCTATGCCATGAAAACTCGGAAATTCTACTTGGAGTCACAGCCTTGTCGTTGGAGCGTGAAGGTAAGTATAGCGTGCAGGACTTTACAGACTTTGGATTACAACAAAATTCCAAGATGGATAAGAAAGAGTAGTGCATCGCTTGTCGATACTTATTCTTCCAAATAACTATCAACCTTCTTTAGTTAGTCTACTTTCGTCATGGAACTGTTCTACTCTGTCATGGACAGATACCATTGCTTATGATAGGTACTTGTGAACCGCCAGGTCATACTTATGATAGCACTTGTATAGATACCCCTGGCGGTTATTGTTTTCAAGTATGTACCTGTTGTACAGATATGAGCATCTAGGGCAACTCCGCCCACATCTTTTGCATGAAAGACCCTTGCTGCTCAGATCTAGGATCGTCTCGTTCGACTTGTTCGTCACTATCGTCCACGTCGCCAATTGCCGTGGTCTGAGTCAGGGAACCCTTCGAGGCGTGAACTGACAAGCACATAAACCGGCATCTATTATATTCTGGACTGTATCCAAATCAGGGAACCCTTCGTGGCGTGAACTGAGGCGGATTTAACTGTGCGCGAATAAACAGTTATTAACAGTCTACTCTATACAAATCCAGTGGTCCCACCAAATCGCTATCACGATCGGACTCGCCCTGTACTAAAGCCTCAGTGGATTTTGATCCACATGGGTGGGTTGTTGTAGCACACTATAAACCCTTATGAGCAGAGATTTGCTATTAGTAGTCCCCACCGGGCACGCAGCTTAAGTGAGCTTTAGCTTGTCTGTGATTCCGGTATTGTTTTTGAGTGTACGGGTTGGATAAAATATCCTGTAAGAGCATGAAGCAATCATCAATGACGGAGGGCATCAATGACTGATGCCTTTGAGCTTCAAGGCGCTGACGAAGGCGAGAACGTCGAAACGTCATTGAAGTTCAATAACTATCTTGGCTAGCAGCTTAGAAGAAATCTTCTCTATTCCACAACCACAGTGCCAAGATTCAAGGACAGTCGAGCATAGAAGGTATTGAGTTGTTGCCTGCAGAACATTCGATCATTAACTTTATACCTCCCTCTACCATTCTGTATCTCTTCACTTAGTTCCGAGGTCCTGAATTACAACACTGGAATTCGTATCAGTTGATTCTTCAGGTTTGTATATTTTCGGTCGTTACACCTGCCAGGTTCGCTTGTCCATGCCTTCGAATTTCCCCTAAAATGTCTGCACAGCGTCTTTTTGAAGAAAGCAACTCTGTTGAATCCTCGAAAAAGCCAATGTCAAGGCTTTGAACAGCTCAAAGGCGAGAATTTGAAACAAAAACGATTTCGAGAGCTCTCCACAACCAGATGCAGCGCTTAGATGAGTGAATCAAGATCGTGCCCTATGCAATTCAGGCAGCGATTAAAAGTACGATCCCATCGAGAGCGAGAGAAATTCTGGCAAGTGGGTGACTTTAGAACAATGCTCCTTCAAACACTTGATGGCATGTTTATAGGGAGTGGTTGGGAAAACTATATACATTATGATGCAACTAGACAACATGCAACAAGTATCATGAATGTGTCGGCAAAAACGCTGAAGAATGCTAACGAATGAGGAACGAGTATTCGAAAAACCCAAGGTCACCATCAAAATTAAGCTTTTGAATGGATAAAAAACGCACTCAAGAGCCTTTCTCCAAAAAAAAAACATCAGCTTTGTACTCTAGCATCTTTTCTGATTTTATTTTCAATTCAATTTTCTTCATAAAATTATTACCACACTTTCCAATAGATTTGTGCTAAACGAGCTATGTACTCCAAATCTTCGTTATTTCAGCTGCTCGAGTTCCTCATCATAAAGCCACTACGAATACAATTTCTTTTCGAGAGCACCTTAACAAACTCTTGCAAAGCAAATCACCAAAAAATTCGGGGGAAGTCGTTGAAAAGTCTGGAAATTGCAAAATTCTATACCATTCCAGTGACTTTCTCAAAATTTAGAAGTACAACAAGTATGCTGATGTGTGCAGGTGTAATATTACTCACTATTATGAATTCCGTCAATTTATCATCATTTATACATGATTCTTGCACCCTTACGAAAGCTGATCCCCCAGGGCTGTTGCCAGTACACTGTCTTTTTGTCCTCTGCTGGAAACGGTTCATGAGATGGTCTCAAAACTAATTTAGCTGCGTGTTTCCTCATTTTTCACTACGTGCTGCGGCGAATTTTCCAAAAATAGGTACATTTAACATTATGCAAGAACTGTTCCCCCACGCTTTTAATATCAGAGTGTTATTTTGCCTCCTACAGAGAACCACTTAATAGCAGTTATTCACTGAAATCAGGTGAAAGTCCCCCCTCCCTCATCTCCAGCTCCAAATGGGTCAGTATTTCCAAAAAAAAATTTCGTATAAAATGGTAACAATTTTTTCATATCAGCTAGTATTAGAAACAAGATGGGATACCCAGCTTCAACTGGGTGTTTTACTGCCCCGGCTTTTTCACACTGGTGGGGACAACTGCTATTGCCCATAGATTCTTTAAAAATGCTAATAATTGCGGTGATCATCATCTCGATTGATTCTTTAGCAGGCTGTGGGCAAAAGGTTGGTGAAGATATTTTTGCTGATGTAGTTGTTCAGTTGAAAGCTCCTCAATGCCTTTATTATTGCCTGAGGGCAAAGGAAGTCAGAAAGACTTATTAAATTCCTGCGTCTAGATATTGTTCAATCGTTCCTATTTGTAAGCTTGTGATGAGATAGCAATGGATTGTTAATATTTAGGTCAAGGCATTAGATGCCGAAAGCTTACTAATAAAGGCATTGAGGAGCTTTCAACTGAACAACTATATCAGCAATATCTCATGAAGCTCAGAGACAAAACAGTACTGAAAGGTATTTTTATCACAGTGTCATGTAAAACACTTGTCGTATTCGTATTTAGCTGTTCAGTGTGTTCGGATGATTCTGTAGGTGTTCTCTTACCCGAGCCTGTGCAGAAGCGGAAAAATAATCGATAAATCTGATAAATCTATGAGAAATTGGATAAATCTATTGCAGGTAGGTCCTCACCGACACCAAACAAAAGAGGGAATAATCAATCAGTGAGTAAATTGACACCTTCGTTTGAAAAAACGGTTCTCATACACATAGGTGTTCGCACCTCAAAAAATTTCTTGGAAGGTACACAGTAGCTCATAAGTTGGATGTTTTTCTAATTACTACCTCAAAATAAGCTCAAAGGAAATATTATATTGCCATAGCAGTCGCTGGACCGGCACTGTAATTCGGGATCCGGTCTCCCAATCCCAAAAAGCTTTGCTACAGTTCAAATTCCCCTTCACAGCAGCACTACTTTGACCGAATCTCCGCTAGGCAACATCAACGATCCGCTGCTGGAACCCTAAGAAAACCGGGTTTTCGGCGTTTTTGCTAGAGGATCATGCATATCGTTGTGACCAATATCCGTTGTACGTTCTGCTTCCGCGGTGCTGAAAGAAATTGAGGATGAGACAGTCGTTCACCACCCAATTCCTCCCAATTTTCTCTGTTTTCTTCTGGATGGCAGGGGCTGTGGAGATAACTATGGGATTCCAGCACAGTACCATCAAGAATTTCGGCTTGTTCGCTGCGTTAACCCTCTAGCACTTCAGACCTTTCCAAGGCTTGTAATAGACTAATTAAGCGAAATATAGCCTCCTCTATTCATGGATACTTTTTCTGGATAGAGGAATTCAACAAAAATGAACATTCCATTCCTAAAATGAGGAATACTCAGTAAAGGTAAGATAAAGGGCTGGACTGGGCAATTTCTCTAGTGCCCCGTAAACCTTTAGCAAAACCTACGAGAATCTCTGGAATCGTGTATCGGGACGAATACTCTGAAGAACTATTGCGTCTTCCAGAAAATGCATACGAAGAAATTGCCAATGAATGGCAAACAACACAAAAAAAGTACATAAAATTGTCACTGGGTCAAAAAAAATTAGAAACAGGTCATGTTTTAAGTCCGTTTTATTCTGATAAATGAATGAATGCAAATTGAGAAAACACATACTCTTTTCCGCTATAAAAACCAAAATGTCTGCCTGCTACATATTTTTCAACACAAATTGTTATTTTTTCCAGGATTATTTTCGCTGCGGATTTATTTGGATTATTTCAGACAAAACTAGCTCATTACTGAGCGTTATCCCCCTGTTCCAAATGTTTCACTATTCCAATATGTATCTATGGAAATTCCGAATATCCTTCGAAAGTACATGAATAAAACTTCAATTTTTGATTTATTTTAGAATTTGATTGTCATTGCTCGGATGTATATAGATCACGGCATAATAAGGAAAATCACCAGAACCACTAGAACTAGGATTCGTGAACGCGTAACTATACAGAACCAGGGTTGAAAACCATTTTTTTGCATTCTGCGTCTCCTAAGATGTCAGGGTCTATCAGGTAATCAATGACGCTAACCTTGCTGCTTTCCTTGGGTAGCGTTCCATGAATTCCGGGTCATTTACAAATTCAGTGACTGTGTTCGGAATTATTCACTTTTTAGAAACTATCGCATTTTCCAACGTTTTTCCATTTTTTAACGTCGCCGCTAAATTTTTAAAAAGTTTCCAAATTTTTCGAAATTTAAATTTCATCAATTCAAACTTCATGTGGTTGCATATGTCGTTCAACTCCAATTTTGACAAGGAATCCAAAAATCTGCTCAAATTTGGAAAAGCTTCACTTTGAAAGGAGTTACACTTCTGCGACGGTTTGTTAACGATTAATTTCTTCTGCAGAAGTTACGGGCGGTATTGTAGGTAGCACTGAACTCGTGGATTGTCTCTGGATTCATAGAAGATGGGTGTGGAGAGATTTTTTGCTTTGCTGAAAATTTTGCTGTTCTGTGGTGGATTTTGGATAGAAATAACAAACGAAAACTAAACGAGAAGTTGAGCAAATAATAAAAAAAACTGTGTTTATGTGAAAATTTTCAGCCGAGTACCAAGAAGAGGATGTGGCCAGGAGATGACGTTTTCGAGTTCTTAGAGAAGGAAAATTATAGAACTTGGTTGTGAGAAAAAAGAGATGTAGAGAAAAATAAAGAAAAAATGGAGGCATATGTAGCTCAGAGAAATTGAAAGACGCCCAGTTCAAAATACCAGAAGCTCGGTTTCTGAAAGAGTTAGCTTATTATAAAAATCGGTCAATAGTGAATTTTCATAAATTGTTGCCGTTATTTCATATACTTTGAAATGGTCACCAAGGGTTAGACTGGTTATTTTTTCATTGTGTTCATCTTTTTCTTTTTTCTTTTGTGATTTGTTATTTAACGTGAAATTATCACGAACAAATAAAAGAATAAATCGACATGGCGCTGGGAAATGAAAATTTTCAACGTTAAATTTCCCCTGGACGCCCTTATCCGAAGTATTCCCAAGGTCGAGTGGAACATGCAAAGATGGACGCCAAACAGAGGAAAGTCCTCTTCATCCACATACATATAGCTGCTTGACAAGATATGGCCAAGTGCCAGGGCATCTTCGATTGTCTACCGAGTCAAGTTTCTCAGGAATTTCGTCGATGCATCACACTGGTGGCCGTCCGGTGGATTCCTGCTTGTCACTAGCGCGTCGATTATGATCGAGGCGTGTGCCTGCCCGAGCGTATGCATTATGGGCATTAGCCGTTATCCATTGCGCGATCGCCCTTGGTTGTCGCCTGACGACCACGACGTCGTCGTCGCAGTCGTCGTCCAGAAACTCGATCACACTTGTGCTTAATTGGAATCGAGCATGCAAGTGGAAATTCCGCACACACACATACGCGGAAATTACGAGATGCATTGATGGATTCATCCAGAAAAACTGCCGCGCTCCCAGCAAATCCTGGCCGCTGCTTGGTTCTCGACGTGAAATTGATGCGGCTGCGATGCGACGCGCTTTTTTCGAGGTCAAGGCGTTTGTGAGTCGAGAAGAAACTCGTGTCGACTCGCTGCGTTCACCCGGGTGATTAGACGAAGGAATCCCGGATCAGGACCAAGGTCGGCTCCAGCCAGACGATTGGCGCTTGGCCTCTCGGCTGACCAACCCTACAAGGCGCTAAGATCTCTTCTGTTTGCTCTCGTCGGGACGATTTCGCGCGAGCGTCAAATTCGTCGCCACACGGACGAGGCAAGCCGATACTCTGCTGTTTGAACATCGACGCTTCCTCATTAGTGCAAATTGGGCCGGAGAACGGGGTTCGTATGGGTCTGGAGACATAAAAAAATTAAGAATCCAGGAAAACTGAGTAGTTTTGTGGGCGAGAGTTTCAAAACAATGGTTTTCTACATCTTGTAGATTAGGAAACACCTTTAAATTTTCATGGTCTGCAAAAATTGAAGTTGTTCTAAGTAATAGATGTAAATGCAGTATTGGTAGCCTATCTGACGAGCAATCACATCGCTTTGGACGTGAGCCAAAATGTAGTACCTAAACTCCCAACCTTTGGATCTGAAACTCACCCAATTTGCGAAGCTTTGGAGTCGACGATATTTTAATGCAATTCCAAAAAAGTCCCCGTTCGAATTTGGTGCCAACGGCACATGCCCCTGCACTTGCAAATTTCTCAGAATTATATGCATGACGATGAAGAACGATTTCCCGAATGGGAAAGCGCTAAAAATAGCACAGAATTTCGAGATTTTCTCGTCGCAAACCTGCGCTTCGATAACATTGCTGTGCTGTCCGCAAATGCAGAAAAAGCCGTGAAGTGGTTTTCGGCAAAACCGATTGGATATTGGGCATCGTTTCATGATTTGAGGCAAAATCTGGCTGCGAATAAAGGGATCGGTGAGAGCATTAGCCAAATTTACCCGAGCTATTCACTTACAGTGACTCTTTTTTAAAAAGTGGCAAGCAACTGCGGCCAATACACCATCCTGGTGACTGCTTTTACCAGTGGGAAACAAAACAAGCTTACTTCTCATTTTCATGAGAAAAAACCGAATCAGCTGAACCGAACCAGAAAATGACGTCACAGCCGGTGTGCTTTTCTGTTTTTGGAGAGTTGTCTGCAATTACAGAAAAAACGGCAGGGTGATTTTCAGCTAAGCTTGAATATTGAGAATAGGTTCTACTGGGGGGGGGGGGGAATTCCAGCCATAAATAGGGACTTTGAATAGGCGATTGGGGATTTGTTTGTGGATTTAACCATATATTTTGCGCACATATTAGGGACAGATTTTGGACGCAATTACGACCAAATGGCCTTTCTGATAACAATTTTCAATGAGATAAACGTCACTGTAACTAAATTGACAGTAAGGCGGCTAAGGTAGAAGCTGTAGAAGAAATAAGGGATCTGCAGTTCTGTTCCTGGTCTCAAGGAAAATTACGAATCAGCTGACACCTTTTCCAGGGGATGACGTCATCGCCCGTAATTACAATCACCCCGACAAACCGCTAGATTGCAATTAGCACCGAGTTGCTGGACACAACGCTAGCCGGGGTGGGGGCGGGGGTCGCAGCCACGGGGCGGGGCTTAGACGCGGGTGTCAGTCGCCGCTGACGACGACGCAGCGCTCAGCGTGACTGACGACGACGATGGGCAACCGTTCTTCCAGCCACTATCCACCACCTACAGCATGGTCCCACGGACCATACGCGGCCTATACGGCTCCAGGTGGCGCCTATGACGCCAAACGCGGTCTCAGCGGCGGTCCGCCGGGTGCCTATGCAGAGCCGTACATGCCACATCCACAGTTGCGTCGTTCGATGATAAGTCTGAACGCTGATTCCGGCTACATGACTAGTCCCAGTGATTCGGAAAGGATGCGAATGCGTGGATCGCGGATGTCGTTGAATCATTTGGATTTCGACCGGCAGCTGGTGTATCCGCCAGATCCGAAAATGATGAAAAAACTGGAGAAAATGGAGAAAAAACAGCAGAAATTGCTGAAGAAAATCGGCCGACCTGTGCCGGCCGCGGTATTCATGCCACCTCAACCGATGCCACCGCCAATGTACACCAGAGCAATGTCGTTCGACGATCTCAACAGGTAATTTTCTTGGATATTTTTGTGCATTTTTACGTGTGTTCTTCTCACTCATCCCCATGTGGTCCTCGTCTTTGATTTCCCCTGCTATTCGACCGCTTTTTTTGTTCACGTGACCCCCGGCTCAGCTCCTCCGTCGCCGTATTGAGCCTTACCGGCGAGACAATAGCGACGAGGTAGGCGAGGTATGTGCCCTCGGCTGACCTTGGCCGCCCCGGCTGACTGCCGGAGCGGCGGCTCGGCTCGCCACGGCTCGAACATCGAAGAAATTGACACTACTCGATGCGATGCGGGTTTTTTCACGATCAATTTGTCTTTGTTATAGGTCATCTTTTGAAAGACGAGAGGCCTCTAATTGCTCGGATCTCATGACCCCTTCGTGGGACGAAAATCCTTTACATTCATTTGGGAATTCCAACAAGAAGCGGGCAGAAATTCATGGGGTGGGGGCCAGAAAGGGGGGGGGGAAGGGGGCGGGGGAGATTCTTGATTTTTGGGGAAATATCCCTGATGAGTGGCATCCAGGCGGGTCATGGAGGTCATTAGTGGATTTTTTTCCTGTGTGAATAGTTTTCAAACATGGTGCACATGCAAGAAGTGCCCGACGAGATTTAAAAAAAATTCAAGCCATTCGGCCGTGAGCCCGAATGCCCGAATCAATGGGATTACCCATGGTAAGAGCGGTAACGAGCGCAAATTTACCTTAACCTGGCACCTATCAAAATATTTAGCCACATGTGACGTTGTCTGTACCCAATTACTATCCAAGGGTAATATATTAATGACTATGAAGTTATACATCCGTCCAGTGATGCATCCGGGCTCAAGAGAAGCTTTAACTCATCGCCGACAGCATGGCTCACTGGTGAACCGATTATCTCCGTTGTATGCTCGATTTTGAAACAATCCTGAAGCCCACTGCTCTCATTGAATTTCTAGGATCTTAATCTATGAAAATGTATGAATCAATGCTCTTATAAAGACTAATATTCGAAATTTTGTTGAAATTAAAGCGAAGACAAAAGAATCGAAATCTGAGACAATGTGGTCGAAAGCAAAAAACGCCGCGGTCGTCAACGGATTAAGGCCAAACTCGTTTTAACCTCTTGCATTTCTAGATTTTCTAGAAATTTTGTAAATTCATAGATTTCTGGACGATTCTCTCGGAATTTTTGAATGTGTTTTGGAGGATTTCTGGAATATAAATCAGGAAGCTGCTGATTTGAGCTATTTTTAGCTACTCCTCGAACGTTTTCTTTTACACTTCGCTCTTCGTTTTCCTAAACCCATTTTTGTTGATGTTTTTGAGCTATTCACTTTATTTTTCTTTACTCAGTTCCTTGTTTACTTTTTAAGGAAGGTTTTTAATGGTACCATCGAAATGTGTATGCCTACATATTTTTTTAGAAGTCAGGATTTCGCACATAAAATATGTAGTTCTACTCACCATGTTAAAAAAAAACAAGAATTTCATAACACTCTTCTAAGAAATTTCTTGAAAGCCTTTCAAGAAATAGGTTATTAAGAAATATTTTTTCCACTTGTGCGGCTGCTTTCGGGTTCCTGGAAGCAGTTAGGATCTAGAGGGTGGATACTCTGGATGAGTATTTGTATAAGAATGTGTAAACTCTTTAAATAATATTTAGAAATTTGAAGTTTGTTTAAATACTCAACAAAATCAAAGGAAATACTGGTTTACCTGGAGCAAAACTGAATAAATTTGCGAAAGAGATCCCTTTCGAGGTGTTTCCGTCTCCTCTTCCTTCTCTGCACTTTTTCGCTTACTTTTGCATGATTTTGCTTCTCTATTCTGATTTTTTCACTTTAATTTTTTATGTAGTGTGGCCCTCATTTTCTTATAAAAGACGTGCTTAAACCACACCCCATTCAAATTTGCCTTATTCTTGGGTTGGTGAACGCTTCTTGACATAAGAGCCACTAATGAACAAGTAGCCAAATCTTGGAGAGTTGTTAAAAGGCATAACCTACCACTCTTCACCCATTCACTCTACTTATAACCTGTTTCATAAGTGTGTTTTAGGGGCTCATTTCAGTAGCAGTCAAGTACTCGGTAACTTGTTTTTCTTTGTTTCTCTGGGCTCTCTTTAGATCATGCAGTATTTCTCAAGGAGGTCCATTGGTTTTCACAATATTTCCTAGTCATTAGACTATTGTTACAACGTTAAATTGTCACATTAAGTCGCAGCTCATTACCAAATGACGTAATACCATGCCTCAAGGCCTTAACCATCTTAAGGCCACTAATCTCTGCCTCACAATGTCCCACACCACATTGATGGTTCCGCTGTCATTGCTTCGAACATCGTTAACTGTTTTTCACCAAGAACAACATAAAACATTACAGTTGTACTATCAAGTGCCCTGAAACAACCACACCCTGCACCCCGTTGTGAACTAATTACCTGATGCGGGTTCTTCTAAAACGAGGAGGGGGGGGTTGACGAGCTAGCGCATAACTCCCATAAAATCGCCTAACCCGGTCATGTGCGAATGGAATTGCCGGCAGTAAAATTCTCGCCGGGGAATTAGAGCCATTTCTGGTGGGCGCGAAATTTAAATGGGATTTTTTGAAGTCTCCACTTTGTCACCTTCCGAGGGGTGAACTAAACCTGTACTTTGGATGGAACCCCACTGAGATAAGGTCATTGGTTCAGTCTTAGCCGCTGTGAAGTCAAGAGTCCGGATTTTGTTCTGTGCATATTAGATTTGGCATCCGAGACTACTTTTTCCAGAAAATATTTACTAAATTTATCCTTTGGTAATGCTTAATGAATATTCCAGAAAATACCAAAATTCTTTCAAGAATGAATGGATAGTGAGAAAGAATTCGCTTAACCTCTTCTTTTCGACAAATAATTCTTATAAACAATTAATTTGAAGATCCTGAACTCCTAATTTCGACCTTTGGACAGGCCTAAGGTTGCTAGGAAGTTTCTAGAAATTTCTGGGCGAAATTAATACAACTTTATAATGCGTGTTGACCAATTGGTTGTTAGATCTGCCCTGACCCTAATTGCCCCATAGCGATTCGACTATTACGACCAAACATGTTATATCATGTAAAACCCAATTTGACTTGTTTAAGATCAAATTAGATCACAATGGTTTGGAGATCATGTAAGACCGTGTTGGATCATGTAAGAACTCGATTTAACTAGATGAGGAACAGCCATGATCAAACTCGATTTGACCACGTCAGGCCGTGTTAGGTCATGTCGAAACCCGATTTGGCTTGTTTAAGATCAAATTAGACCACACTCTGATAACTGTGCAGCACGAACGCAGCACGAACGGTGTAGTGGTTCGAGTAGAAACCCTAGCGACAACGGTTCCCAGTTGCTGCCATCCTCCCCTCGATTGCTGCTCAACATCTCGTCCCTTTAGCAGCAATTGCTACGAACTACGCCGTTCGGGCTGCGTTCGTGCTGCACAGTTATCAGAGCAATAGTTTGAAGGTTATGTCAAACCGTGTTGAGTCACGCAAACACCTGCTTTAACTCGATAAAGAACAAATATGATCAAACTTGACTTGACCATCTTGACCATGTTAGATCGTGTTAGGTCATGTTGAAACCCGATTCAACTTGTTGAGGATCAACTCAGATCAAAACCGATTGGTGATCATTCTTGTGTGCGCATGTCGTATGAGCGAATAAGTGTTAAATGCGCGCGGATCATTGGATGATTCCAGACGTGAAACGACACGAAAACTCGTCCAACAAGGTGATAAAATCGTTAATCGTCTGTGCCTCTTCGATACGTCTATGAAGACGTAAAAGGGCGTTAACGTAGCACGCAGGGTGCTAATAAAATTTAAGTGCAGTAGTTAAAGTGATGATGGCTCATTAACGCAGTTCGCGCGCGGTGTCTTTTACAACAATGCGATTTGTTTCTTCACGCTACCGTACATGTATACGAATTTCTTATGTTCTCTGCGTCTCTCATGGATCAGTGCTCTTTCGCTCCCCATGTGCGGGGCTTAGAAAACATGCGTTTAGTATGTAAAGCTGCCGGCTATACTTGTTCTTCGCTCCAAACTTCTCGACCAATCACAGAAGAGCTGCGTCAGTGCCAGCCAATCACGGCATAGCCTTGTCTGTTCTGGCCAATCACAGCGCTTGCCCATATTTGAGCACTAATTTCGAGTATAAGGCTCCAAGCAGAGGGCCCGATAGGTAAACATATGAATTCTCGTGTTTTACCAGTTTTTCTGGGCCACCACAAAATATTGAGTCGTCCGAAAATGCTTTACGTATACAGAAAAATATATAGAATTTTTTTGTTCGGCTATTAGCGGAACTTTGTGGGCTTTTCAAGAGACGATTCTCACTTTGAACACAAATACGCAACCGTGCAATTTTCCATCTATGGTGCGTAATGGGTTTTTTTAAGGAGATCATCCTGTGTACTGCTGTCAAGAAGAAGCTGCCGTTTGCTCCTGCCGTTTGCTCATTAGGCAGAGCAGAGAGTCAGAGTAGTCATCTCCTGGGGACCTTTTTTCGCTTTTCCTTTTTGACTTTTTTCTCTTTCTCTTTTTTTTTCAGCAAGGAGCAGGAACGACCGCTAAAATTTTCTTGGAGACTGGTTTTCACCAAATATTTTCCGTTTTTTTTTCCCGGATTTTTTTCACTTTTTTCAGTCAATAAAATGTAGGGAGCTTTTGTAAATATAACCTGTTCAGGGATATTTCGATCACATCTCTGTGTCTCTCTAAATAGCCACAGTTTTGTAAATACCTTTGTGACCTTATTTTCTAAAAAGCAAACAAACGGATACACTGTAAATAGCGAATATTTGCATTCTTTCCGAACTATTCCAGATATTTTCCTACTAGTCGATCGATACCTATTTTTACTACAGCTGCATCCCTTCTGCACAGGAGCCTTTCAAGTTCCAATAATTATGGCTCCAGCACCACAAACAACCGAAAGCCTTTACATTCCAGCCAAATTGCCCCCCTCATCTCGAGAGTACACAGTAATTAGATGCGCTGACCGTCTAAAATTGCCCCCACCCCCTAATTATGCACCCTAAGTCTGCGCTTGACTTTCACCGTCTCCTTCACCGAAAAACCCAACGAACAGTGCTTGCATTGTTGACATAGGCGATGTTTTGACTTTGCACATCGCGATATCCTTGGAATTCCAGTTTTTCACGGCTTACAAGTCGCAAATCTTGCATGAAGTATAAACAATTTCCATGCAATTTGGACCAGTTGTCGGTGGCGGCGGCGGATGACCGCACCACACGATTCTCCTACCCATCCATCATGTCAAGTGTTTTTAGTGTGAAACAAAGCCTAATCGCTCGCACTGTGAATATGGCAGCGGTTTGTCTATCTGTACGTGAATGCGGACATGGCGGCGTAAAATACGCGCAATACGCCATTATGCGGCGTGTTGTTTTTGCTCTCGAAGTGCACGCGCGCGCGCGCGGTGCAGTCTTTCATGTTTTCGATTAGGATGAATTGCGCCCTACGAACGATGTCGTTTCTTCATTATCCTACGGGAAAAACTCACGGCGTGTGGCGCCACTCATCGTTGAGTTTGGAAACAGCGCCACTGCTTGTATCGCCGTGAAATGGTGGGGGGAGGGAAGGATTGCGGGGGGGGGGAGAGCAGGTTGGGGGTTGGGAGGAAACGTCTGGAATTAGCCGTATAGGCACCACAGAATTAGAGAAACAACCATTCGGATGCCCATCGAAATTTGCTTATAGAATAGTTGAAGGATTGGTTCACAGTTTTTCTTGTTGTTGGTACATATTGTGACCGTCGCCGCTACGCCATAGTCTCGCTATGAAGTATAAACACAGCTCATCGCCTGCTATCTCTATCCTATATTTAAGCATAAAAAACTATGTTTTACGTGCTAAAGCGGCCTCCGTAATATAATAACTGCCCTTATGTTCATTATAAGGGCGAAGCCTCAAAAGAGTTACTTGTACAATCGACGTAAACAGTAATACGCGCGTTGTGTAGTACTTCTTGTTACTCTACGCTGTGCTAAGCTGTTTGGCCATTAGGCTTCCTGTGCTTCTACGATGCGCGGCCAGTCATGACGCACAACTAATTGCCGTGTCTTATGAGACTGGTACTCGTGTTTGTGGTCATAAATATCTGAAGCAACGTAGCATTTGAAATACCCAAGGTCTAGAACCAGATGCTGTAGATCTAATTATCTAGGCTTTGGATGGAGCAGTAAAGCGCTGTTGTGGTAAAGTTCGAGGAAGGGTGAGCAGCAAATGCTGTACAAGTTCTCCATTTATGAGTGCAAATGCTTGGAGAGAAATGCCAAGTGCAAATTTCAGAAAATCAAATAGTAAAACTACAAGCGACGTTTTATGTAATTATTGATGTAAAATTGTGTATTGCGAACATCTAGCGTTTTGGGCGCGGCTAAAATTTAATGTTCATGGTCAGATGTGTGAGCACTGCTGTTGGCTAGAAGTTTGGCACGCGTCCAACACAGTGAAGCCTGTGATTACGCGTCGTGTAAACCACTATCTCTGCATTCACACCAGGCGCTTCATCTCAGCTGCAAAATATGATGCCGGCCCACTTAGTGCTTTTTCGTTGTTCTTCCATGGATTGAAAGTCATCTTGACTCGATTTTCGTGACCCATGAAGCAATAGCGGGTATGGCGCGACCGCGACGCAACCGCAACGCAGCTGCTCCCGCGGGCGAGCTTATGCGTATCTAGTTGATGCGTCTTCACAACAGATTGTATACAATTTCAAGTTGAAAATTTTTCATTGTATGTTAGAATGCTGTGCTTAATATCACTCGAGGGTTACGAGTGAAACCCTGAGGGTGATCAAGCGAAAAGGAAACAAGTAAAATACTCAGATGAGGGCTAACATGACATCAAAGTGAGGTGGTCAGTGGAATATGCATTATCAATGATTTTACTCAGTACTACTACCAGTTATTATTACTTTATAGTTCATAATTCAGCCTATGTTCGAGGCGACGCATCAAAAATGGATTAATTTCACAAAAGGCCTTGCCAATCACCATTTCAGAAAAAAAGGATTCCAATAGAAATCACTGGAAATAAATTAAGAAATTCCATCATAGATCAATAAATTTCATCAACTAGGAGCCCTATTATGCCGTTTAGATATGAATGGATGTTATTCTTGAAGAAAAATTCTTCTTCCATTGCAGAATATCCATATCTTTTGCCTTTTCTGAGCCTGATGATTATTATTTTGTCCGGCAAAACAACCTATTTGCTTCAATTTCTCAAAAATAATGAATTTCTCTCACATTTCATTCGACGTGTTTAAAAACCAGGATATTGCAGAGTATCCATATCTTTTGACTTCGGTTACGCTACTTTTGGTAATTACTGCTGTCTGGGAGTTCTTCCCCTGTTCCCTCTTTCATTCCCAAGGAACTCATTGAATGTCTTTTTTTAACTTAATTACTTCCTGCAACGTTTTTTTTTCATTCGTTAACTACTTCTATAGCACTCTTGAACTACGAAAGCTAGTTTGCACTCGTCTGTCTGAGGACCTGTTCTCGCCGCCGCCCGCGCTTCATAACTCATCTCATTGTATCGAAGTGAAGAAAACACTCGTCGAACAACGCCAAACTCTCGCCGACACTACGCAGTCACCAGCTGCCGAGTGGTTTTTTCCCAGATGTTCCTGCGCCCCAAGCGGGAGTCCATCAAGTGGACAGGCTGCAGGTGGTGCGGGGTGTGAAATCTGGGTGGGGGGGGGAGTGCCCAGGAGCTGCTCAGCGGTCAACTGTGCTGAATCACTGCGTATCGCAGTGCAAACGGTGCAAATACGCACAAACAACGGGATGGCCACTCTCTTAAGTATCGCGCTCATGCGCAGCACATCTTGAGAGCCGATCGCTCAAGGTCGTATGCATAGCTGGCCGGGGGAATTAGCCGGGGTTACGCAGCCAGAGCATTTACCTTGTGCTTAATCCCTTTGAATATCCAAAAAAGGCTCGGTGCTAGCCTCGGAACACTTAGTTAGGCTATTTGTCCACACATTCCGCGCCGTAATTACACCATTATCCACGTTGTGTTTCACGTTGTGTCAGGAAGAAGTTCCCCTCCACTAGCCAGCATATCCGGTTCTTCCCCTATCGACGTCCGCCACCCACCCCCCCCCCCCTGGCAGTTCGATGTTGTGACATTAGTTGACGGGTATCATTATCATTCGCGATGTCTATCGTGGTGTCCATGACACCACGATCGCAGTATTCCTGTTCCCCCATCCCCCCTCACTTCCTGCCCTTCCGTTAGCTACCCCGTGGAATAGCTGAGTGACTTCATCACCCCGTACCTTTTCAGGGTAAGCGCCCCCGCAATCGGGCAGTGCTTTCACATGACCTACAGCCATAGTCGACAGTAATTTGTCAAATCCGCGAAATAGTGTGCGATTGGAGACGGCGCAGACGAACAATTACCGTCAATCCTGATGGCTTTGCGTCTCGGTCCAGTGAATCGTAATTGCTCCTCACACGTACGGTTGGAAATAGCCGGTTAAAATTGATGAATCGACGCTTTTCGTGACGATTTATGCATTGGGAAAGTGCAAATACAAGAAGTACGATACAGCATTGGTAAGGGGGGGGGAGTGCGCAGAGAAGCAAAGGAAAACACGAAGGAATTCTCCAAAGGCGTGAAAAATCCATGCGAAGGTGCACTTTATGGGTCTCGAGAACAGGTTTTTCGAACTTTTTTTTGTGACTTTCGCAAAAAAAGCCGGCGCTGGAAAAAACCCGCTAAAATCTTGATTGGTAATAGATTTTGAAAATAAAAACTTCGAGGTAAGGGTCGAGCTAGGAACCTGTGAGAATTGCAACATGTAAATTATCCATAATTTCAAAGCAAAAATCAGGTTTCACCGCAAGAATCAGGATTTCCTCCATTTTCAGCCACAAAATCGGCATTTCCAGGGTTTATTTGGTTTGTGAGAGGTTCTTTAGGTCCAGGATCATGATGCACATAATATTTTTTTGAAAGAAAATAGTATTTGGATGGTGACCGTATAGTAATTAGATATTCACAAGTAGTCAGAACCGTCTGCCAAAGAATTTGTCGTTGTACCTGAAAATCTTAATAAAATCTGAAATCTGCTAAAATGTAAAGGGTGTTTATACTTTCCAGTAATCTTTGATAGAGCGGTGTCGAAGTGTCCAGATCCATTTAAAGTAGCCTTCGTTAACAGCTCTAAACTTGGTCCGAATTTACCGAAAATCGGTAGCCGAATAAGTCGAGTTAGCATTATTTATTCGAATTTGACTAATGATTTGTAATTCTTTCAATTGTTTTTGAGTTACCTATTTATTTATCTATTTACTTTTCTGTACACGTATTTATTTTTCTGCTAACTGCAACATGAAATATGTACTCCCATGGCCAGCTTTCGAAGATTTCAAATCTCGTTTACTATTTTTCAAATATTCTAACATTCTCGCCTTAGAAGCATATAGTTCGACTAATGAATTGAACTCCGTACAACCCACAGTTGTTATAAAAAGGCCTTCATGTCCTTCTTCACTTTTCCATCACAATTCCCACGAAATCTGCGTAGTTAATCTGGAATAAAAATATTTTACGGAATTATGTATTTGCTCTCAGGCGTAGGTGGCTGGAAAAGAAAATGAAATAAAATGGAGAGATAGGAGTAAATGAAATGTAGTTTCATTCACATGGTCCTGGAGAGAATGGTCGCCGTCGCCTTGTCGAATCGCCCTTACCTTATGTACCTTTTACCACTTACCAAATTCAACTACAGATAAGAAGATAGTTAAAATATTAAATAAGTCAAAATCATTTCCTGTGAATTGTCTCATTTTTTCGCTTGATCAATTCAAGACATAGTGTACAGGGATATAGTGCTCCCCTTAAAGATAAAATGGGAATAACGAAAGGGTACTTCGGTACTTCGCACCTGTTCAGTGGTCTTTAGAACTGTAAGTAGACATATTTATGGACATGAATTTTCGACGATCTCAGCAGTTCCTAAATTTTACGTGAAACTGCAAAAATTACGCTACACGAACTCTATGGACTCATTTTTCGGTTTTTATTAGGTTACATTTTGTTCCCTGTACACTAGCAAAAAACAAAATAGCAGTCTTAGCGGGAAAATGGCAATAACATGAGAAATAAACTACATATTGGTGAACAGCTGAACGTTGACCTGATTCTGCAGTTCCAGAAGATTCTGTGAATTCATATCTACCGCATATCTTCCGTAATCACATAAAAACGCCGTAACGGTATGAACCATGGTACTGATGATCAGTTTGATACCCATCTCCCCCCCCCCCCCCACCCCACCCACCCGCCCACTTTCGATGTTTTGGAGCAGTTAAATGGAATAGTTCCGACATATTCTGCTACTCAAATTTCAAGTTCTAGTCTTGAGTTATGGAAATCCTCTGAAATTTCCAAAGACACACTGTTGGCGCTTCTCATAGGACCTTGACCGTATAGGAGTATCCAGGAAGAGAATGGAGATTTGATTAGCTCCGGAAATCCGCGTTTGCCGTTCCAAACAAACGGTCAAGTAGAGTTCGGTCAAGTGTGCTGTGAACCGGCTGATCGTTGACCCATTTCATTCGGTCCGCAACCAGTTCGCGGGCTATTAGCGCGGCCCGCGACGACAAGCATAAAACTGTCAGCGGTAATGACGTCATGACGCCATTTTAAGGCGCAACAACGAGGTTGTCGACTGAATTCGCGGATAAATTCTTGAAAGAAGGGTGATTGGGTGACTTGCCTGCCTTGGTGTCCTGAGGGCAAGGCTCGTTCAATTGTTTAGGCACATGGCTAGGGGCAACTCTGAGTGCTCGTGGGCTGGACATTTAGAAGCCGACCAATTAGGTCATCAGAGGCTGACCAATGAGATTTCGCAGTTTTTCGATTCGATTTTTTCAACTCTGATTCATCTTAAACTACTTTTCATTATAAACTCTGGATTTCTCAACTCTAAATTACGAATTTTCAATTCTGGACTAACCCTTGTAACGATGAATTTCTTTTTCTAACCTTTGTTCCCTAGAATTTCCACCTAGCCTCCTTATTCGCTGCTTTTATAATACTCTCCCTTCGAATCCAGGAAATAAAATAGAAAGCACTTTTTATACGGATACTTTTTTCATAGATTCAGGTGACAAAGGTAGGGGGATACCTGCTGAGTGAGCTTTTTCAGCTACATCAGTTCCACACATGTCTTTCCTGAAAGAAAAAAATGTTTTCCTAGAATTACGGATGGAATGAGGTGTTGCGGCTTGGTTTAGCCGTTTTCGTCCTGACTGAGTATTACTACTGGCAGTCCTCCAGCTGCCACATGGTCATGGATCTGCTTCTGGAAGCGATTTCGTAAATATATTAACCATATTTTTGCCGCCCGCAACTGCCGCACAGTCGTAGAAGCTTCCAGCGAATGTTTATGCTTATACAAAAAGAATTTAGAAAAATCAGGGATTTTTTTGCAACAGTGCCACAGTTTCGCTGCTATCAGTGATGCTGAGCAGCGGTTGGCTCTAGTTTATTCTACTATTTACAGTAACTTAGAGGGCTGATCAGAGGTGCAGCATGGTTATGAAAACGGCACATTGGAAGAAAGCCGTCTTAAAAAATTTCTGCCTTTTTTCTGGAAATTTTCACCCATTTCTGGAACAAAAAAGGTTTCGGTTTGCCGGAACAACCAATCACATTGTGATTTGCAACTGCGGCGCGGGTTCACAAATGCTTCTTAGTTGAAAGCGATTAAGCTGGCAAGCGTCAACGTTAATTTCGACAGCGTTTTCTATGGATTTTCCAGTTTTAGGTTCCCTTACCCAAGGAGGAAAACCCCTCACGGATTAACCGGCCAGTATGCGGCGCGTTTCCTAATCGAATTTGCGCAGGTGCGGCACGGTTTTGAAAAAAAAGTGCCAGAGAAATGGAACCGATTCGTGGACAACCTGTCAACGACGTTCATTTCAATCCTCGTCGCACCTTTCACTTTCTCGCGCATCCTCCTCAATTCCGAGTTTTGAACCGTTGTCGCGTTGCGGTCGGGGCCGGGCTCTTCACGTAACGGTTAGGGACCAATTCGCCGCCTCTAATCCCCTCCTTGAACCGTAGCGTTCACTAAAAATCGATCGATAAACCTATAACACACGTGCCGTCCACTGTATAATTAGCCGCAATAATACCGGCTCACCACAGGTGCTTGAGCCAAGCGACGGCTTTCGATTGCTTCCGCACATAATGGCGAAAGCCAGTTGGGATCGAGGGAATAGAGACATCTTTACTAATTTTATCGATTTATTTCATCGATTTTCAGAGTTCACATGGTCGCAGCGGCTGACCCACGATTCAGGGATCATTGGCGAAGTGGAGCGGCACGATTTCGATCCCCCGTGGATCACATGGGAAGGTCGACAGTGAGGTGGGATTTCGGAGTTTCGACGCATCGGTCAACGATGACGTCATCAGAACGGTACTAGTATGGACTGTATTCAGTAACACTACAACATCCGGACATGCAGTACATGGGGGTGGATCGATGACGTCATCACCGGTCACCTCGATATCAGATGAACATACTGGAGACGCTTGGCGAGACTCACCGCTGAGGCGAGATGCGAGAGGTGAGCGACGTTTAGAGACGCATAGGAATTTTGAGAAATACGTAATATTGTGTAAAATTGCGTAGTGTGACGAGTGTTATTGCTCTTATGCGACACTTATAAAGTCAAAACGACACTCAAGTGTAAAGGCGAAAAATGTTCCCCAGAGAGCAGAGACGCAGAGGAGTTCCTCTACTCACTGCAGTTTTGAATTTTTCATGTCTAGAGCGCTGTACCACATGATTGTTCCTATGTTTGATAGGCTTACAAAACATAACATTACATCAACATAACATCTCTAACCTCCAAACATTGTTGGAGGTTAGAGACGCAGAGGGAGTGGCTTCACTGTGAGTGATAACGTATTATTGTGTATTATCGCGTGGTAAAGTAAGCACCACCAAACAAAGGGATGGTTAAACGTTTGACCAGATCCCTAATTTCCTTACATCCATGCGGCATTTTCGTGAAGCAGTCCAACTTGATACCACGAATTTTGTATTTTTACCCCGGATATCCCAGAATCAATCCATAACGGCCTGACTCTGGTTGCCTGCGCCCTAAAATGCGCCACGACTCAGAACATTGAAATAATTTCTTCTTTCAGATGATATGTCACCGATGAGCGATAACAGCGCAGCACTTGGCAGTAATCTTCGATCCATGGAAATCAACAAGGCAACACAATCAAATTCACATTAGCCTTAGGAGAAAATCGATAATTGATTTTTTCAGGATAAGCCGAAATCAGTTGAGATCAAGGTTCATCGAACAGAAAAAGTGAAAAGGCGTGAGAAGTTTGACAACAAGGATTGGGTAAACAACAATGACACATACGCAATGCCAAGGTAATTGATCAGGCCTCAGCACAGGTTTCACAGGCAAATCGTGGATTTTTTTTAACTTCTAAGGAAAGCATTACGTCCATCAGGCGAGATACGGGTATTAAATAAGTTAAATGACCGATTCATTGAGCGTGTAGAGGCTGCTCTTGTTTTGAGCGGCACAATAGGGGCGACTGAGGTCGAAAAACGGCTTGCATAGAGGTTGTTTGTGCTATGAGCGGCCAGCCGACTGTCCAGTCCAAGTATCCCGACTGGAGCACATATTCTATAGACATCGTAGGATTCTAAGGATTCCCTAGGAGTTCTTGGAGTGCTGCTAATTAGCGGTAATTCGGCATTCAGCATATATACGGAGTATACACTTTTTAATTCACATAAGTTTTGCTCATTCTTGCAAGGGAAGGGTACTAGGTGGTCGTGGCCATTCGTAATGAGATATGGACCACTAGATGCAGTTTTTGACTCTGATTTCGAATCCGTAGTCCGAATTTGCTGACGAGTTCTGTATAGTGAGTTACAGCTATTTCTTCCCGCGCTGATTTAACATAAAGTACTCATGTACTGACTCCAGGTTGTGCTTGGCAGTTGTGTTAGTGTTTCAAACTATAGAGTGCTCCAGGGGAGAACAAGGGCGTTGATTGTTTGCTGCCGATGCAG
Organism: Ancylostoma caninum; assembly: GCA_037903475.1. Classification (NCBI taxonomy): domain Eukaryota; kingdom Metazoa; phylum Nematoda; class Chromadorea; order Rhabditida; family Ancylostomatidae; genus Ancylostoma; species Ancylostoma caninum. Next base: position 686,226 of record JBAJFG010000313.1, read on the forward strand.
CTACCTTACCCCGATTTAAGCCCGTATATGAGGACCGTGAGTGTGTTAGTTAGTGACTTTGAGTGCGGTCCTTACAAATGAACTCAAATCGAGATCAGGCGGCGTTGAATTCGGCACTGTGGTTTTTTGTCCACATAGAAAAAAAAAGGATATAAAATCGGATTTTGGCCCGTAAAATGTTCAGGCAACATCTGAGAACGTCGATTTAGCCATAAACTAGCCAGGCAAACTTGAGATTTCCCGTTTCCTGGTCAGGCACATCCCTTCTTCCACGTGCTGGTCCGGCGGCGGACTTCAGAGTGCCCGCCACGTCCGCAGCGAAGACGCCTAGATGTGTCCGATCGATGAGATCAACAGCTTCACGCTTTCGCTCAGCTGGACAAACTGTTCCAGATCGTCCTAAAGAATGTTTAAAAAACGTATTCAGAGACGGTTTTGTAACATTTTGCGCATGTCGATACATACATACATACACACACACACACACACACACACACACACACACACACACACACACACACACACACACACACACACACACACACACACACACACACACACACACACACACACACACACACACACACACACACACACACACACACACACACACACACACACACACACACACACACACACACACACACACACACACACAAAGCCCATTATTACTAGTCATGGTTGAGTAATGCCAGTGTCGCAAGTTCATATGCAAATGTTCAAATGTTCACACCGAGCAATATTAAGTTTAGAAAGAAAGGCTATCAATAACGAGTGGCGTCCGTTTTATCATATTGTTCCTGAGTGAGCAGCAGAGGCAGACGGAACATGGATATGAGCATGAGTAAATATATTAGGTTGTCGGAAAAGTTTACCGCCACTCTCTTCCTCTTTCGCAGTCGTTCAGGAACTTTCTATTCAAAACATTTATAGAGGCTTGGCTAGGGTTTTTTCATACCAAATTTCTCTTCGTATTGCGTCACGGCTATGGCCGAAAAGATCATCATTGACTAGGAGCATGTTCGGCAGCTCCTCCTTTCAGAAGTCATAAAACACGGTAACGGGGCGATACGGCAACAAATATACGTCGTTAGATAGGCCCCTCCACTTTCTCTTACTACACTGTAAACTTCCGGTCCCACGGGTTTGAAGATGGCTACCTCGAGATAGACTAGGATTTGGTTGACCGGTCGAGGTGATTGGAAAACGCCTCATGGAGCTGAGCTGTTTGAAGGGAGTCCGCAACGTGATGCCCCTGAGCCAGTAAATGAACTTCAATGCTATCATAAAGCGATAGCTGTTCATCTACATCGCGTCAGAGAGGCCAGAGAATATGACACGAAGATTCATCCTGATCTGAGCCTTCACACCTCCAAGTGCTAAGAGATATGTGGCTGAAGGCTCTGACTTTTTCACAAACTCTCGCTTCGCTCCACAACTTGGTTACTGGTATACTGGTACCGGAAACTGCACACCTTCATAAGAAAAACCGCGCTCGGTCGCTGGTAAGCTGTGGTTCTAGTGGTAAAACAAGAACTCTATCCAAAGAACGCAACGCTCAGTGTTCGGTGAAATTAAAATGGAACCACTTAATCGCAGATGCTGCCAATAAACCCCATCGCCACCCGGAGTTCCTGTCAATAATGATGTCATCTACATCGTGTAATTATTGGCTGCGTTGAAGAAGAATAATAAATTTGAAAAGGCAGCTCAAAATTGGCGGGAAACTTCTCCGACAACCTAATAATATGGGCATAAATATGGATAAATGTAATATGAACAGCTAGCTATGCAGTATGTAGAAGCTGCTAATGAAAAGCAGAATATTACAGATAGGCTCGACTTCTTGTTCCATGATGAGAAACGATAGGTAACGATAGGTAACGGCAGGTCCAACACGTGCTGTGAAGATTTATTCAATCCCTCTCTAAGCATTTGTTGTAAAATATTCATTCTCGAGAAGTTTCCAGAGGTCTCTGTTTCACCAGCGACATAGAGCTTGACCGTCACATTGCCCCCCTCCGCATTCTGAGCAAACTGCGCCCACTTTGTAGACATGTTGGTTGACATTGTTCCCGCTGTAAGGAGGTCGTTAAGGTGAAGCGAGTAGAACTCTCACGAAAATGCAGCCATACCCAGGTTTATACATGCATGCAACATAGTAGAATGACCTGCATCGCTGCACAGAGCAACCGATTTCCTTATTATTCCACCAAGCCATCTAAATTGTTATTTTTTCTTATGGTGTGTATGCAAGAGTACACACATTTTGGACATACTTTGGACCAACTCAAAACATTCCTGTTTCCTCTGCGAAACTCACTGTTGTAGAACATCATATTAGATCTCATCCCAAACCTCGCCAGTTGGCTCCACCACGTAGACATTGCCTAAATCCATGCACTAAAAAAATTCTTTACCGAGTTGGCGATAGGTACGATAGGTACGTGGCAGTGACGGACCCAGAGGGGAGAGGTGGGATGCGCCCCTTACCGAGAATGGTCAAATTTTTGAAATTACTTTACAATGCGAATAAAAATCTAGGATTAGTTTAGTTCTAATTGTTTGTCATTATTTTAAAATAATTTTTATTAATTACTTATTATTATACTTATTGTTTTTTATCAATTTTCTTTTCCGTTCGAGTCCCCGAAGTGCTGGATACCCCCTTTCCCCACGCCCTCCCCCCTTCCCGCTCACTTTCATCGTCCGCGATTAGTAGGTAGCGGAGGATTTAGTGGATTACTTTTTCAAAGGCATCAAAATTCATGCCAAATTTAGCAATTTGAACACTGAATTTGTGCACTTGCAATCAAAATTTTGAGTAAATCCTTAGTAAGCGGTCTAAAATTACGTTTTGTGCTGCTCCAGCGACAGTTGTTTGAAGAGTGCGAAGAACGTGGGTGTTCACTTTGTACCCTGGATGAGTATACTCAGGTAGTCCATTCGTGTTACAGCTCTGTATGTATTGCTGGGCGTATGACTCCGCGTTGCAAGTATATTTCTAAAATTTTTTGTGCTGGTGGTATTTCATAAATTTAGATAGATAATATGACATGCAAGTCCTACCATGCGGTACATAAGCGTTGCTGGAGGAGCGATTCCCCAGCCCATACTTGTTTCTGTTTGTCCTCTGGCCACACTTCCTCTAAAATTGCTGTTTCCATGAGAATGAGGCGGTTCCTGAGATATAGATGGTCAAACGCTCTCACCGCCAGTTGTTGTGCATGTTGAGGAAAAGATTCCTGATTGAATTAGTAAGCTTCGGGTTTCCACAGTTAGGCTCTGAACACTTGAGTTTATGAACGAGTGCAATTCTTCATGGATGTCAGTTGACAAGATATCAATCAGATCAAAACTCACTCGGCCAAGGGGGTCTAGTTGGTGGCGCAGTCGTAGTAGCCGGTGGTGATGTGGTTGCGCTTGGTGTTGCTGGACCTCCTCCACCAGCTCCTCCTGGACCTCCTCCACCAGCTCCTCCTGGACCTCCTCCACCGGCTCCTCCTGGACCTCCTCCTGGACCTCCTCCGCCGGCTCCTCCTGGACCTCCTCCGCCAGCTCCTCCTGGACCTCCTCCACCAGCTCCTCCTGGACCTCCTCCACCGGCTCCTCCTGGACCTCCTCCTGGACCTCCTCCGCCGGCTCCTCCTGGACCTCCTCCGCCAGCTCCTCCTGGACCTCCTCCACCGGCTCCTCCTGGACCTCCTCCTGGACCTCCTCCACCGGCTCCTCCTGGACCTCCTCCTGGACCTCCTCCGGCTCCTCCTGGACCTCCTCCTGGACCTCCTCCACCGGCTCCTCCTGGACCTCCTCCGGACCTCCTCCTGGCTCCTCCTGGACCTCCTCCACCGGCTCCTCCTGGACCTCCTCCGCCGGCTCCTCCTGGACCTCCTCCTGGACCTCCTCCACCAGCGCCTCCTGGACCTCCTCCAAGGGCTCCTCCTAGACCTCCTCCGCCGGCTCCTCCTGGACCTCCTCCTGGACCTCCTCCACCGGCTCCTCCTGGACCTCCTCCTGGACCACCTCCTGGACCTCCTCCGCCGGCTCCTCCTGGACCTCCTCCTGGACCTCCTCCACCGGCTCCTCCTGGACCTCCTCCTGGACCTCCTCCTGGACCTCCTCCTGGACCTCCTGCGCCGGCTCCTCCTGGACCTCCTCCACCTGTTCCTCCTGGAACAGTTCCACCCGGTCCTACCGGACCAGTTCCTCCGGTACCTTGACCTTAAATGTGATTATATGCATAGCTCAACAGATATAGGAGCCCTAATTTTCTCAAAAGTCGATAACAACAAATGAATAGTTTACCATGAACCACTTCCTCCTTGAATAGGGCAAAGGTGATCTAAACATTACAATATGATTCAACGACCAAGAAAGGGGTACTTATAGCCGACTCACCACCCAGAGCACTATTAGTTTAGCCATTTCTGGTAGAGTGTGTTCCAGCGTCCTGAGGCTCGTTTTATCTTCTCGTGAATGTTTTCATTTTTCATTGTGAGCAGTGGAACAGCAATATTACCAGTGCAAAGAGTAGTTCGTTACCTAGCTCTTGTCCTTGTTGTAGCGTAATCCGCGACAGTCTATTTTGGTGTTCGTAAACTTTCACTCTTATTGAAATTGATAAACATTCATTCAGAAGTGCGTAAACGACTGCCTCTAGTGCACAGGCGATGGCCAAAATTCGAATTAGCATATGTCGCAGAAGCTATCGGCTGCAAACATTCACAGCTGCAGCTTTTGCAATGCTTTCCGCTGTGGCATCGGGAATAATAGGATTCCCCCTAAATCCTTCCCAATCCAAAGTCCCCAATAAGAACACCTCTGCGACTAGCACTCTTAATTATCAGTAAAGAATTGTACTTCTTTCTATCAGCATTTTGTAATCTTGTTCTATCTTATCCACTTTCAACATTTTCTCATATTTCGACACAGTGGGGAAGAGCAAACTAGGAGAGGGGTGCACACAGAGGGGAGCCCAAAGTTTGGCAGCGAAAAAGCCTTGAGGAAATCCAATGCTCAGCAGCCTTTATAAATACTGCAGCCGCTTGATCTAACGGCCATCCTTCTCAGGGAACTAAAGACGAGCGCAGCTTGAACAGAGTAATACGCCGAGTTCAAAACTTGAAGTTATTTCCTTCCCTGCTGCCATTCTCCTCTCAATCACTGCTGAAGCTTTACTCTTCCTACTCAGGCATTCCACTAATTTGAACCGCATGTCATCCAGGCTTCAATCCCTAACATGGCCGACTTTGGGGCGCCATTTTAGCGCTGCTCGATTGCCGTTCGGTTGCTACTGTTTCGATGTTTGATTGCTATTCAATCACTTACAAGACGCTACTAAATATCAACTGGAAAACACTCAAGTTCGTTTAAGGAACTGAAGCAAACGTGACAGGCGTCCTCAGTTACTGGCGCGCCTATGCAGCAGTTGATGAGCGGCGATTGGGGGGAGGATGGCAGCGAGTAGGAGGAGATGCCCATTGGCATTGAATCTGCCATATTACACTGTTCGGACTATGTTCATGGCGCACGTTTATCACCGTTGGGGCCATAGCATCGTGAAAATAACTGAATGTGTGAATATTCAGTGGTTCAGTGCTCTACCAACCTACTTAAGGTAACTATTACGGCCAATTCTTCAGTCCCTCCAACTCTTTTTTCCCGGTCCTACTTACGTAGATCCCCTATTATGGTTTTGTTTTTAATAAAGAAGACAAAAAGTGCTTGAAAATTGTCTCTTTTTCATGCTCGCATTCTCTCAAGATATGGTTTCGCGGGGTCCTGTAGTAAGGACGAGGCTGAGTGGGGGACCATAAGTTGCTTAGGATTATGCCACCTTCTATACAAAATGGAAAGACGCCATCCGACGGTTCTACTGCTGGAGGAAGGATGCTTTAGAGCCGAGAAGCGGGGATGTGCCAAAATATAGGGCTATTGGTGAAAGCCTGAGCGTTGTGGGGAAGATGTCACGCGCAAGCAGCGAGCATAAAAAGAGGCCTGAGTGTCCGGCGCTAGTCGAACAATCAGGTTGTTACTTTGTAATTACACAGATGTAATTGTGCTAGTGAACGTAATTATCAAATGAATCAACTCTGTTCAGTGGCTCAGACCGCAGTAATCCTTCTTCAGGTAGCCATTACGACCACTTTTTAGCGCCCACAACTCCCTTTTCCCCTAATTTCTTCTAGTTTTCCCCCTAATTTAGACCTGACTTTTAAGTCTACAACAATGGTCTTACTATTACGAAAGGGAAGAGTGCACGTTGCTTCTTTTTCAAGTATCGTTTTCCCATGAGTCTTTGAATTTACTGCTGTGTATGGGCCCATGTCATGCTTCTACGTGAGATCTCCTTGACATTTTCTATTCCTATTAGGCCGAGCTCTACCGAATCAGTCCTGCAAGCCAAGAACTGTTAGTTATAACGTTAGAACAATGCACTGTTGAGGTTAGTTTCGTTGCGGCAAACTGTTACTGCATATGACGATGTACACAGGAGTGAGCGCCAGCATAAACTAATTTCGAGGCATTTCACAATCGATGCTCAAGCAACCAGTGGGAGGAGATAGAATAGTTGCAGAACAGGCTTCAAATAGGCAAGCGATTGAATCCATACTTCCATGCTGATTGGGCCTTCTAGCAGTGTACTATATTAAAGCAACAATGGTGTGTGATGGCCGTAGTGTTGGTATCTGCACTGACTATTCGAATAGGTACTTAAAGATTTTGCTGGATTTTTAAGTTTTGAAGGGTCCAGAACGACCGCAACAGTATAGAATTTGACATTGGCGTGAAAAGCGTGTTTGAGTCGGCAACGGAGCAGCTATTCGATCTGGGCGTTTATACTTCTTTTGTGCTAACTTGGCCAGAAGTAACGCGACAGACGGGTGAGAGTCGAAGCGTGAGGAAGCTGCGCTTCGACATGTAGTCTTATAATAATCCCTCCATGTCTCTGCTGATTTTCGGGACGAATTTATCCACTTGCAGCTTTCACATTCTGTAGCTGATAAGGGAATAGCCTCGAATGCCTCATAGTCTTGGGAACTCCGCAAGCATTCTAGCAGTGAAGAATGACACCTTTTCAGTGCTGATGTGCTGCGGAAAACAGTTCTCGCGCGCCTTTGGATTAAAATGCATTTTAGTTTTCTGAGGAAAGTATGCACGAGGGATCCAGTTTCACTCAACATCTTTGATTACATTGTTGCTAAAATTTTTGGAAGAAGTCAGATAAAGTTATGGCAGTAAAAAATCATAAAAGTTGAAAAAAATAACAAGTCACGGTCTTAAAAGCATTTCCTTGGACTTCATTTTTTCCCTCCAGGATGCAACCTTCGTTCGGGTCCAGATCATCTCTGGCCACATCCCAAGCTCGCGGCGAATCCAGTGACATTGACTTCAGTTGGATCCGAGAAGAAGAGAACAAACTTAGGAATGAACGAGGTAAAACGCTGCACTACACGCTTCACTTTCAATCAATATCCATGTTCTCTATAGAGAACTCAAAACGACTTCCCGAATGTTATTTCGGTATGGATCCTCCGAAGCTAGAGGACACAACGAATGCACGAGAAAGAGAGGAGAAAGAGAATTTGCGCCGGGGAAATGTACGGAGCACAACTGCTGCTTTTGAGCAGGAGTTGGCTAAGGAAAAACGAGAGCAGGTAGGTAATTAAGCTGAAGCTAGGGCTCCAATAAGGCCTAAGCGAGGAAGAGACTTTGTTAAGGCCTTGAAATCCGTATCCTCCACACATTTGGAAGACCGTCGGCAAGAGTATTCACAACGACGAGACATGGGCCCGATGGCCAGGCGGCTACATCGAATGCAGGTACTGTCGGTTTGGTTTTTGAAATGGAGCAGCTTTCACATGAAGGCCTGCTCGAAACCAGGGACTGGAGTTAAGCATACAAAACAATATCGCAGTTATCCTAGTTACGGTAGGAAGGTTATGGTAATAAACTTTCAATAAAAATTATTTCTCATGGCATTATGCAATTCTCAACTTGCAATGAACGTCGATAGAGAAGCGTTTTTCGCAGACTTGAGAAGCACGCGGCGTATCCGAGCCACTTCCAGCCCCATAATGGCAAATCGGGGTTTTCTTGATAGTTTCTCATTCTATTCGATGTCATTTATTAAAAGAACTAACTAACAATCAAGAAAACCTTATGACTTCCTATAACAGCTGCGATTCCAGCGCAAGCGATGCGGTCGCGCCGCGTGCTTTCCAGATCTGCTAAAAACTCACTTCCATCGACGAGCACTGTACACGCGTTAAGATTTTGGGGCTTGTAAAGGTAGATAATGAGCTTTCCGATAAGATTTTCTCTTCTAAGAGTACTCGAGTATTCTGAAGAAGAACTTCTGATCCCCATTTCCTACCCATATTCTCTGAGAGACCGTCAGCTTTGGCTATGTAACCTGATTCCGTAAGCCATTCATTATCAGTCACATCTTCTCCAAAACCGACGTAATCGGCGTTTTTCTGCGAACCGCTCTAATCACAAACGCCTGCGTCTTGTCCACATTCGTTTCGCACTTATAAATGAACAGTCGTGAGAAATCCGGTCAAACAACAGCATGTTTATCCTTTGGATGAAGCTGAACAAGTTTTTGAGGTTCAAAGTGAATAGTACCTGGAACGGCCTAAAATTTTGTAACATCATATAATTGGTCCGAAACAAACCCTCTAAGTAAAGCTGTCAGTACTGATAGAACTGCTCAATCTCGTCTATATTCTTCCAGTATATGTTGCCATAAGATCAGGTCATCTTTCCCAATTGTGATGTGTTTGAAATCCGACAAAGCGTCAATTGACAGCCTTCAGCTAAATTTTCGCCTAACTGCGCTGAAATGCATGCACTTACACAAAAAAGAAAGGAGAGCGCCAACAATTCGCCGAGTCCAACTCGTCCTGAGGAGTGTAAGCTGGCGCATCGTTAGGTCGATGGTCACTGAGCAGGCGCAGCAACATGAAAAATTGGCCGCCACATCTTCCTCAGTGAATTGTTCTCTTGTTTTTTTTTTCTTCCGAATAACCATAAAAAACCTATGCTGTTAATAAAAAAAATTCTTAGTATACATCCATGTATGAAAGTCTACTAATAAGAAATATGTTCCATTCACTACTAGGTGACATACAGGGAACTCCAAAGGTACGCGGACAGGGGCGGTACCGCGGTGCGCCTCTGCTGGGCAGAGACACGAGTGCTCTGCATGTGGCTCTGGTTTCTCTGCTCTCTGCCGCAGAAGCAGAGAAACCAGAGCCACATGCAGAGCGCTCGTGTCTCTGCCCAGTAGAGGCGCACCGCGGTCCCGCCCCTGTCCGCGTACTTTTGGAGTTCCCTGTACCTGGGTTCGCTTGGAGTTAGCGAAGAGGGAGGGGGGGGGGGGGGACATGGGCGGTAGGAATTGAGACGTCATTGGCTCCAGCCAGCAATTCCACACTGTTGCAGGCAATTGCAAGGACCTGCAGATTTTTTCAAGATTATTCAAGTTACCAAAATGGTTATGATAGATGGGGACCTCTCTTTTGGGGTTCTCGAGCGAAAAAAAAAATCGATAAAATCAACTAGTTAGTAGCTTCGTGCAAAAATGGTCTTCATATTTTTGCACAGAGTGGAGAGAACTCCAGTAAGGCATGTCCCTTCCGACTGCTGAGCAAAAATATTGAGAAGTCAATATAATCGATAAGATAATCGGTATTTTGTTTGAAGAGTGGCCTACAATCTTCTCCGATCCTGTGGATACTAAATCCGAACTGGCACATATCACTTCACTTCGATTCACTTACCGTGGATTAAATCGTAGATGACAAGATTAATAGACAAATCTTTGTAGACAGAAATGCTGATCTACTTCTATGTACTTGTACTGTTCTACTATTTATTAAATTTTACCGCAGAGAGAAGCTGAAGTCGCCAACCGAGACTACGGGGACCGCAACGACAGCAGGCAGCGATGGAGAAGCAGCATGGCGTTCTAAAGTCATCAAATCCTCTATTCTCATCTCTTTCGCTCTTCTCATCGCATAACTTCTTTCCTGCATTTTATTTCCGTGCTTTATTAGCCATCATGTGATGTTGTGCCTGGATCAGATTAATTCGTCCATTTCCGTGTCAAACTACGAGAAAACGCTGACACCATATGGTGGACCGACTCACCTTCATACTTCCTCCCTCGTCCAACTCTGGCTCTCAGTTGTGCTCTGCTCAATCAACTAACTCCTATCTCTTAGACGATTGTTTAGAATGTAATGCATTTCTATTGTCATTCAGTGTAAATATGAATAAATGGCTCAATTTATTTATTTATTTATTTATTTGTACGTGGCTGTACCACGCGTACTATAGTTGCAAGAGCAAGACTACAAGTACAATGTATAAAAAATTTGAAGATAATCAGTAATTGCCAGGAGGGCAAGACTGACTCAATTATATTAGGTTGTCGGAGAAGTTTCCCGCCACTCTCTTCCTCTTTTCGCCAATCTTTTCGCAGTAGTTCAGGAACTTTCTCTCCAAAACATATATGAGGGCTAAGCAATAGTCTTTTCATAGCGAAATTCCGTCCGCAATCCGGCCGGAAAAGTCGTCATTGACTAGAAGCATGTTCAACTGCTTCTGCTTTGAAAATTCATAAAACACGGTGAAAAAGGCCATGCGGCAAAAACATACGTCGTAAGATAGGCGCCTCCACTGGCTCTTACTGCACTATAAATGCTTGGTCCCACAGGTTTGAAGACGGCGATCTCTGCCTGCGATAGACCAGGGTTTGGTCGACTGGAGGAGCTGGTTGGAGAGCGCCTCCTGGAGCTGTTTGAAGAAGAGTCCGCGGCGTAATGCCCGTGAGCTAGTGAAGCAACTTCAATGCTATCATATTACAATAGCTGTTCATCTGAATCGTATCAGAGAGACAACAGTGCCCGTAGTAATCCCCCCCTCAGCCCAGCCGAACTCGGTTGGCTGGCATCCCAACCGAGCTGGGATCAGGGCGGACCCAGCCGAGCGGCAGCCGATAGCATCGATTGCACAGGCAGCTGGGCTGCGCTGTAGATCGCTGCCTGTGCAATCGATGTATCATGGCACATTGCTGTGAAGGAAACGGCTGCTCGCAGTTGTGAACACTGTGGCCGACTGGATAGTGCAGTGGTGCTGTGAAGCAAACAACGGAGGTTCGAATCCCCTTGAAGGATGCGCTTTTGCAATGCCGTTTTCCTGCTGCATTTGCTTCGCAAACTCACATATCACCCCTTGGATGTCTCATACTGTGTTGCAAAGGGGTTGAAGACAATTAGTGATGCATATAGTAAAATGCAATAATTCCCTCCTGCAGGTGTGTCAGAATTTACGGTAGTCACGTTATCTATCCAGCGAGGATCGTTTATATGTGACAAAGCAGTGAACCCTAAACGGGAGGTCGAATCACTGCTACTTTTATTGGTATTAAATTGATTTTGGCATCCTAATCCAGCACTCTACTTTCCTCTAAGTCACTTCAGATATAAAAGATTTTCAATTGTTCATTCAATCAGAACACTGATTTTTTTTGTTTTTGTACATATTGGGCAATTTATACTAGCTGCGTGCGTTAGTCGCGCATCAGTCGCACGCATCCATTTGCAAGGGATTTTCTATGAAGACCGGTCAACGCGGCATGTACATCTTCAATGAAAAGAACACGCGGCCGCCGCGAGGCCGTAAATGCGTGCGTCTGAGCTGCGACTGCGATACGACTGTGATGCGACTGGGTCCTATTCTTCATCATATAGACGCACGCGCGTCAGTCGCACGCATCCAGTATAAATTGCCTTTATTTGTTGCGCTTCCATTTCCTGAGGCAGGTCGACCGAAGCACATTCATTGTCATCGTACGCTCGCAAAGCTTCGCTTCTGTAGTTCTGCCCTACAACGAATGTCTACGAATCCCAAACATTACCCAGTCTTCCATGTTGTTGCTGCTACTGAGCCGAAGTGCAATGTGATGATGAATATGACGTGTATCATGTGGAACAAATCCGTTGATTTCATCATAATTTCACTTCATGATAAATTCACAACAGTCAACACGCAAGGACATCCGAAAGAGAAAACTGCAGAAGCAAACACAAAGTTCCAACGACACCTAATTAACGAAAACTTCAACACTAACTGTAACTGGGTATGTATGCCAAAAAAACAATGATAACTGACTCGTATCCAATATAAATAGATCATTTGTAAGAAGCAAAGATTAAGATAAACATAACCAAAAACAAGAACAGAATGTCTACATGCACCCCTTGTGAGTATAGCTGTCGTACTTCAGATCAGCGGTTGCCATTCGCAGCCTTGGTGCCAGGCTGACCAGCGCCTCCTTGTTGTTGCTGCCAGAAGCTGAATCAATTAATTGTCAAACAGCTACACAAACACGATGTACGAACTGAAACGTAGGTAACAATCTTACTTCGCCCACTGCTACATAACCTGTGGATTGATGTAGTACTGTGCATAGTAATTGTAATACTGTTGTTGACCTTGAGCAGCAGCAGCACGTTTCTCCGTCTGAAACAATACGTGAATTAAAAGCATGAATACGAGCACTCCTATCTAACTTACATCACTCGTCTTTCCCCATGAGCAATGGATAGTATTGCAAGATCACCACCGTTCATCCTTAGAATCGCTCGACAAGCACACTTCTTTGAGCCGAATTTCACGAAAGCGTAGCCTTGCACTTTGAAAATTCGCACTTCAAGGATGCGGCCAAACTGTCCAAACGCCTCTCGAATGTCTTCTTCTGAAAAAACTACTGACGTACGCCACATCTAGAGTTCTGTTGGAAGCAACTATCATAACGGGATTAAATTACGTTCGTACCTCATGTTTTGGGTACAACCATAACACAAAACCGTATCCCTTCGACTTCAGTGTAGTCATATCGCGAATAAGTTTCGCATCACTGGAACAAATATAATAGTAGAGAACAATGAAGTTTTGTAAAGAAGTAGACCAGTAATGGAGTGCATTTCGGTTTGAACGCAGAAGTCCCATGGACAATTTATACCGGATGCGTACGATTGACGTGCGCCAGACGCGCATAGACGCAAGATTTCGCAAACGTGTGACTCTGGGCTGCGTCCGGGCCCTATTCTTCATCCTATAGAAGCACGCGCGTCGGTTGCACGCATCCGGTATAAGTTGCACCTTAGGGTTTACTGCAGTCTAGAAATGGGAAGAGGGAAGAAAACATACCTGACGTCTCCAAATGGTGCAAACGGTTCCTTGAGCGCTTTATTATCAACCTCAGGTGAGAGATCACCAACAAACACATGGAAATGTTCTGAAAAATATTTTTGCAATACATTCTATTTGTCTCAAAATGATCTTCATGTCAAGAAAATACCTATTGCTAGCATGCAAATAATTTATGAACGGAAGTTACTGCTAGTATCCACTTTTGGTTGTTGCTGTCCTGGCTCAACTGCCCAATTGACTTTCATTTCCTACAAAGCATTGTGAAACCACTGCTTTAAATGACAGGCAATCTGTTTGAGAAGAAGTAATATGCACCTTATCAAGCAACATGCGCGGATTCATAGTTTGCAAGGCTTATGCAGCCATATTGTGGTCCGAAAACTCAACAAACGCATAGGGAGAAATCGGGAGAAACTGCGCAAAGGCATTTTGAATTAGGAAGAGGAAGAATCGAAGACATCGCCGTCCCTCGAACTCAATAATAATTTGTTCTATCTAAAGTAAATCATCTGACCTCTCTGCAATGGGTACGAATATGCGGATACGACGACGTTATGGACAACTCCCTCTGTTTCTTCATGACCTCAGCAATCTAAAGGCTCACAGATTAGGGACCGCTCATGGATTCTTGACGAGTTGCAACACTACTTGACTATGTTCCACTTTCTTTCGCACAAGTGCCTTAATCAGAGCGAACGCGGTCGCCTGTCTATTTGCATCCAACACATCTATTTCCACATAGCTGAGAAGTAGAGAAACATGTTTGTCAGTTAGAAATGGATTATCTGCCATGACAATAAGCTGAGTAAACGACTGCAAATAATTTATGAAACAATAAATAGCGTACAATAGAGAAATCAAGAAATAAAATACAATGAGTATACATACCTTGCGCAACAACTGATTAAGAGCTAAAACAGACTCCTTGTTAGTTGCGCTGCCAAGAACTGAGTACTCGGAGAGTAGAAGGAATAATCTGAAATGTTTTCAATGGAGTACAATGAAACTTGTCGGAATTTAGATCGATGAATCTATGTACTAACCTTTCAGATATTTCTTTCAAAGAACTTTGGACCGATGGCAGCGACAATGCAACATTCCGTTCAAACAACGAAGCGCATTCGAAATAACCTAAAATGGAGGCTTTCGAAAATGAGTAAATCAGTCAATCGAACAAAATTCTCCAGGGACATTACTTTTCACACAGTCAGCCGAACCATTAATTGCTTGACATTACAAATAACAGCAAGATTTAAAGCTCACCTTTTCGTATTTGAATTCGAGACATTGCGTAATCAGCGATACAAACGGATCCAATCGTTGCACATGATCAGCTCGATTTCGATCGAAATTTTTACCTGTATGAAATTCATTTACAGGAGCATTTGCCTGGAGAACATAAATAAACTTACCAGTTATCGAGGCACCCAACAATTGTAGAGCAAACTCTAGAAAGATATGGGAGCGACATCAGGTAGAAGTTCTTGCTGAAGCACCTCTGAAAGTTCAACTAGGAACATCCGAAGAGGAGTGCGGTTGCCAACAGCGTCACTTTATCTCAAACAGTTACCAAGAAGACCCGCAAATGAGCGAAATTGTCGCAGAATCTGAAGAAAAGCTAAAAATCCCCATGAAGTCCCTTGTACGTGATTGCAGCATCAAAGATCTCACCGGTGGTAAGAGCAGACAGCTTTTGTGCTCCTCTTCAGAAACGCCATCTTCCTCCTTCTGGCTGCTAGCGACGGGTTTCATTTTCTCGATATTCGTTATCAGCATTTGCTGAATAAAAATCAACTGTGATGGTGGGGCAAAACCTGAAAACGTCCAACTTGAACTCCTGTAAATAATGCTTTCTAGCCACTGGAAGCTGACGCTGGACTTCATACATTTTTCAGCAAATATGCAGAGACGGATGAAAAAGTCAATCAAATTGGTTTTCGAGTCCTTTAGAAAATTCATGTATACCTTGATTGTCCTTCAAACCATTGGCAAACATAGAGAGCAAATTCCTTGCTCGTGAGATCATCTTCGCAGACGTTAATGAATTGACAACATGTCTGGAAGAAATCTCCACCTGTATTTTGTACATTTTACTCCAATCTTGAAATGACCTAACCAAGCTCTGGTCGAAACTAACATGAATCGATTCAGCAGGACGCCGACAGCAGAACAGGACACGTATCGGCCTAGTAAGAGCAAAGTTCCAGGTGTGGGATTCTTCTTCGCTTCGCTAACCTCCGCCTTTATTTCTCCTACTTCTTTCTCTTCAGAAACTTCCGTGAACTGCTCTTGGAGAATTATCTAGAACAAGAATTATGACGTGAAAATGGGCAAAATGTCCCTGGGTGCGAATATATAGTAGACTCATCAAGTGATGGGTAAAATCTTCTAAGCTCAACATTTACGCCATAGCCTAAAAAACTTCTTCAGGCAGATGTCTCTCAAAAGTACCTAGACTTGAATTCTCTCATGAATTCTGTTTATGAACAGCTTTAGTAGCGGCAGACGTAGGCGCGGGAGAGAGATGGGGGGGGGGATGTTGGAGAAAAAATTGAGGTTTCGGTTGCACTGGTGAGCACTGGTGATTCGGATAGGGCTGTCAGATTCTCAAAAATAGCTGGAAGAATCGATTCCACATATAAGCAAGTAAATACAAGTGATCAAAAAAAATCAAAGGCAAACTGGAAGAAAATTTCTATCAATTTTATAAATTCATCTTGCAGTAATTGCCCACCTAATCCCGGAAAATGAGGTGGTTAGGGAATTCAAGGGGCACTAATTTCAACGATTCATTCAGTTCACAACCAAAATTGTGAACAAATCAACAGCGATAACTTCTTTTGAAACCTTTCCTTTGAAACTCACATCCAGAACATCTTCAAGGCAGGAATCCATATCTCCAGGCTTGCACGTCTCGCATAGCTGCCAGCAGGGTATGAATTGTGTAGATCATACACATGAACCTAAAAAAGTACAATTCCTTAATTGACTGCACTGTATGCACTGCACCCATGCAGATGCTGCGACCGAATACTGTCTGTCAACAACGGAACCAACATCAGCTGCAATTGGAAGAAGGCATATACACTTTTCTTATGAGAGAAAACGAAAGAGTAAAAAGCTGATAGGTTCGTATACGGTCCCGATCAACGAGATACTTACTTTTAGTTGCTTCACTCGACCTTCTTCTTCGTACAGAGATATGTTTTCCAAAGGATGACCGATGTTGAACACAACCCAGCATACTGCTCAAGACTTCCAAGGCCTGAAAGACGTGAGAAATGTGGAAGCCACTAACCGCACGATAGTAAAATTGAAAGCTCACCGTTTACGCGACATCGTCGGCGACAGTTCTTCTTGTGGACACTGTCGCTCCACCCCCAACTCGTTGCATAGGCTTTCCTGCAGCTTCCCCAGCAAGGCAATTTTCCTACATGTTCTCCACCATCCACCTCCTGACATCCACTCTTGGTGGTGGATGAGACATTGTTGCACACCTCCTCCCAGAAAGTGGTTTACCACTTTGGGCCCCAAGTATGATACTAATGTTATACAGTATCACACACGCTACAATAACCATTTGTAGCTTGGGGGGCTCCAGGCGTGCTACATTGTATAATATAGGAAAACGCCTTTTCAGAGCACCGAAAGCATGCTCGACGACGATTCGAGCATGCGAATGTTCGGAGTTGAACATCGCCTTTCTCTCATCGCCGCGAGCAGCGGCTTCCCTGAACGGGGTCACTACGGAAGCGGAGTTGCGGAACCCGGAATCGCCGAGAAGACGATATCCGGGAGCAGTGCGGCCATCTTCGAACAGCCTCGACCCATCAGACCTGCTCCAAATGGCGGAATCATGGCAGCGACCGGGAAACCGGCAGTCGACGTAGAGGAAACGTCCCCTCGCGTCCACGATCGCCACCATGTTCACAGCCGAGCAGGCCTTGCGGCAGAAGTACTGCCACCCATGGGCCCGAGGCTGCTGGACTTTGATGAGGCATCCGTCGATGGCCCCAATGATGTCTGAAGCAATGAAACTGAGTAAGAGTTCTAGCTACTGGAGAAGGACAAAATGGGACTCACTACTAAATTTGCACTGCTGTGCGAATTCAGCCGCTCTCTCCGCGCACCACTGCTCGGAGTCGGGGTAGAACCGCATGAAACGCGCAACCACCTCTGGGTGGTTGAGCGCGCGGACAACGGCGAACAGCACGTTGGACACAGTCTTCTGGCAAACGCCGAAAATGTCACCAACCTCGGATTCAAACGAGTTGGTGGACATATAGCGTATTGCCATCAGAATCTAAAGTAGTATTTTAGCTACTTTAGACTATGCTGGGAGAGGGGGAGGGGTGTTGTTCTTACCTGTGTCCTTTTTGAAATGATCCAGGGTTCGAAGCCGTTGTCCGGAAGTAGCGGCGACAGCATCCGTTCGAGGACGTCGATGTCGCGCTTGTGGAAGCGATATTTTTCAAAAAATATCTCGTCGTTGTCGTGCTCCTCGTACGGGTCCACTCTTCGGTAGTTCATGTTCGGAGCACGTGGACCCGCGAAGAACACGACCGCCATCTGAAACAGGGACCGTGTACCCTTACTCAGTGTGCCTTGGGTTTGGCCAGGTAGGGATTTGGTTCTAACCACAACTTACATTAAAGGTAAATACGTACAACACCTCTTTATTAGTATGAAAAATGAACAAACATCAGCACCTAGATAATATATATGTACATATATACACAAGATAAAATCTTGAATTAGTTAACAAAACAAATGTTATTTATATGAAATAAGTTAACAACAACAAGTCAACAACGAAAATATACATAACATTAATTATCAATAACAACAATTTGTACAATTTCATATTTACAAGAAATATACATTTAAAGAACAACAACAAAGGAAATAACAGGTTAGTAACAAGAGGAGCGGCAGGGATGTAGGGCAACTTTTCAAGATATCTGTCAGATTCCGGTGTTAACCTCGCTTTTATAAAAGACATCTATAAAATTAGAGGGCGCCAACTATCCCACAATTCAGTCAGATTCCGATGTTCTGCTCTGTTTTATGGATGATATCTATGAAACTCATCATTCTACGACGGCAACTATCCCACTTTTTTTCGCAACATCGTGAAACATCTCGGTGAGTTGCCACCCTACATAGAGCCGGATGCGGAAGGCGCTATGTTAGGGTCACCTTCGCACCCGGCTCTTCCTCCAGGTGGTGGCGAGGAGGCTTCCATCTCTGCCCGGCACTGCGAGCAGGGATGGTGGCAGCCCCCCCTCGCCACCATCTGAAGGGTGTTAGTCATTGTGGCAAAGGTCTGAGACAACGTCTCAAAACACCTTTGCTGACTAACCTGGGTTTGAGACAATGTCTCAAAACACCTTTGCTGACTAACAAAGGTCTGAGACAATGCCTCAAAACAATGTTGCTGGGCCAACAACATCCTCTCCTGCCGCTCCAAGATATCAAGTTGCGTCAGCCTCCTCCTACGAGGAGGCTGACGCTCAATCTCATCAATCTCGTCCAAGTATGGACGAGATTGATGAGATTGACCCCGGCTCCCTTGGCCCATCAAGGGAGCCTCTACCGCCCACGCAGTGGGCACTCCCACGGAGGCGTTGGCCCCACCCACCCTCCCCGCCACCACCTCCGCACTCGTGGCCTGCGCCCCATATGAGTTTTCTCTGTAATAAATACATAAACACTCCCTTGTCAAAAAAGATAACTGCTTGTAACCTACCTTTCAAAAACTCCCTCATAAAGGGGGCGCCCCCCCTCCCGCCCCGCCCCCACCCCTCCACTTCCACTACTTTCTGACGAGAAAGACTCTCTGTAATAATCACATCAACACTCCCTTTGACCAAAAACATAACAACATACAACCTACCTTTCAAATTCTCGTTCAGAGGCGTGGCGCCCCCCCCTCCCGCCCCGCCCCCGCCTCTCCACTTCTGCTACTTTCTGTCGAGAAAGTAGCACTGTAATAAATAGATCATCACCCCTTTACCAAACAAAAGATAACTTCTTGTAACTTACCTTTCGAAGTCTTGATTGAGATGGTGGGTACCATCTTCCCACGCCGCCATCACTTCTGCACTCGTGGTTTGGCGCTCAACTGGGTTTTCCCTGTAATAAATCCTTGAACACGCAAGTTATGAAACAGATAACAGCATATAACTCACCCGTCAAACGCTCGTGCAGAGAGGTGGCCCCCACCCTCCCGCCCCGCCCCCTCCACTATCACACTAGAGCGCTCGTATGAGCTAACACTGAAATATTGACACTCATTTCCTATATGAGTAGTAAGAGGTTATAGTAGCCACCTACCTATGGGCTGGCAGGCGAGGTTTGCCCACAACCCCCTCGAAACGGAGCTGTGGGGGGTCTTCTGTGGGACTCCGGTGGACGTCGGCAGTGTCGTCACTTCGTACGGGGTGACGACCGACGGGCGTCACCCCGTACGAAGTTCCGACGTCCACCGGAGTCCCACAGAAGACCCCCCACAGCTCCGTTTCGAGGGGGTCATCGAACAAGGCTGGAGGAGAGGCTGCAAACCTCTCCTCCAGCCTGTTATCTATCCCCCCGCCCGTGCGCAGGCGGTACCTGAACAGAAACAAATTAAGCGGATAAACTGAATAGAGACAAACAAAATTTACCTCCGTTCCTTGGCCTCCCTTTCCCGTTGCTTCGAGGCTTTTTCGAAGATTTTCCCCTTCACGTGCGTAAAATGGTTCTTGATCTGTTTTTTCGATAAGGTGATTCCAAACTCTCCTTTGATCTCATTTGCCAGCAGTTCGAAAAGATGATTACGATCGGCGTTTGTTTTGAGACTTCTGCTCGACGTGTTTTCTATCAGCACACTTTTGTGCTCTATGTAGAACCTTATAATGTGTCTTGACGCCCCACGGGGAATTTGCACGGGATTAAGCGTCATGGTCTAAAATACCATATAAATATTCAATTATAGCGCTATCCTACTATCGACCCCAATCTCAAAACCATGATTTAACGATATTTTCCGGGGATGGACCTCCACTCGGATCGCTCTGAAAATTTGCTTAATGAGTTTTTAGAAGGTGCTGGTAACAAACATGATGAAGATATCGCGAGAAGAGGTCGACTCAATGGGGAAAACTCCAGTGTAGTCGGAAACTAGACCGCTCTACAGATAACAATGTGAAGAAAACTAAGGAAGTCCAGACTATAATGCAAAACGGCGATTGTATTCGTAATCAGCACCTTCCAAAACCTCCGTATGCAAATTTTCAAACAGATCCGAGAGGAGTTCCATACATTGGAAATAATGGATAAAATCAATAAAATCGCTAGTATCAGGCTGAATGAATATGATATTAGTAATCAGCACCTCGGATTATACCTGTATGGAAGTTTTCAAAGCAATCCATGGTTTTGAGTTTGGGTTCGAGAGTGGGGCCGATGCAGTGAAATATTACGGAGAAATGGCCACTCAACGAACGGACAACAAACGAAAATGTCTGAATGAATGAACGAACAGGAGTGAAAGAATTAATGAATAAACGATCGAATGAACGAATGACTGAATATGAGTGAATATTTAACTGTTCGGAACATCTTCCTTGAAGATAATTTCTCTTCACAAAAAACACTCCGCCTGTTTTTTTTTCTTGCCACAATCATTCAAACATACGAGTAATGAGCAAATCTTATCTTTATTGAGCCATGAGGAGGAGGTGCAAGATTGCCGGATGAGTCAGATAATCTTGCAAAGAGGTGAAAGTCAGTGTCGATCGCAAACAGGGGGAGCGAGGAGGGGGAGATTGGAAGAGAAAAAACTAAGGCCATGGCCCAAAAAGGTCCTGCCCTGCTGCTAACATGACGATGATGTTTTCAAGACCAATTGCGAATCAAAATAATTTTAAAGTAGCGTTAACAGAGCAAAATAACTTAACAATGATGAGGCAGTAATGGAAACAGAAAGTGGGAACGAAGATCAATGAAAGATTTTTACTAATTTATTTCTGGCTCGAAGCTAATTTAATGCTGACTCAAACATGCAGCAGCTATTCCAGTGCCGAGCCAGTACTACTAGACATAATAAGTGGTACAGTTAGTCTAAAAAGAATGTTTCAACTTCGAACGCTTATTAGCGCTTACTACATATGCTTCTCCGAAACTGAAAAATAGTTGAAGTAAGAATACACGCGCAAACAAACGTCAAACGTATGCTCAGTAACAGAATCTAGAAAGGCAGAAACCATATTTCCTACCAAAATATTGTAAAGATCAGGCTAGTTTACTCTATAGAAAGATTGAATTGACAAAAAAAATAAAAGTCACCGAACGTCGATGCATATGCGCTGCAAATATGAAAAAATGTGCAAATTCCTATGCATGCTAAACGAGAGCAAACATATGTTAACATGTAAAGTTCTAAGCAATAATCAGTGCAGGTGAAAAATTGCACTGCACCAAGTACTGAAAAAATGGCTTGAAAAAATGAAAAAAAACAAAATTTTGCGCGTGGAATGGGATGGTGCGACTGACAAAACATCCGCAGAGAATGTTTCAGAGGTTCCACGGCAAGAAATATCTCGTGTGTTTTGCAGCAAAATCGATCATACTCATTCATAAAGAAGCTCACCATTTTGATCCGAACTCCGCTCGCTTGAAACCAACATCTCGCTATCTGGAGCACAAACATCTGGTTCAGAAGGAGAATGGTCAGTATCCTTTTTCTCGGAAGCCTCTTTGCATGGCCTGCGATTAAAAGAAGGCCCCAATATTGTTGCTGTTCTTGTATAGCAGTCAAAACGACTAGAAGGGAGAGACTAGACTGGCGGTGTACAAAATAACCGTGGATATAAGACAGGAAAAGTTCCTGCCATTTCTATCTCATCACTTGATCTAGGACTCTATGCAGATCCTCTATCTTTGTAATAGGATGGCCTTGTTAAGCATGTTCGTCGCGTGGAATGTCGCATTCTGCTCATCATTTCAGTTTTTGGATTGTTCAGTTAATGGAATAGTAGATCGTAGACTTGCTCTACGTTTCAAAGAGAGAGCTCAGCAAGTCTGCAATGCGTACACTTCAGCAGTACTCTCAGAGTGCTCAGGGGCAAAGTGATTATGCTAGCAGATGAGCGACGCTAAGCCAGATAAACCGTGATGGATTATGGAGGGAATCGAAATGAAATTAAAATTTTAGAAAGAAATGCAGAACAATATGATATGAACTTAGCTAGGGTTTTATTATAAGCGACACTTCACCCTATGCACCCATGAGAACGGAAGAACCTGTCCTCACATAATCTACCACTCAATTTAGAGACTCACAGCTGATGGGAGGCATCGCGGAAGTCGTCTTCGTCCAAACACAATTTACCACCAACCGTTTTTACGGATCCACCAGCATCTCTGCTAACTGCAGCATCTTTTGTAGTACGAGAATAATTTGGCTGTAACATAAAAAAATCGGAAGCAATAACAGCAAATTTCCTTAGGTATGAACGACTCAGTGGAATATTCCAATGTTCGGTGCAAAGGTGTCATTTAAACACAAGTAAAAACAATAACTAAAATACTCTGCACGTGGTGAGCAATCCATGAAGCAAGAATTTTATCTCTACCTCAGCACGGGACGATGGGATCTTTGCGAACTCGAAATCCATAACACCCTCGATAGTAGTATTTTCCTCTAAAACGACACCTCTCCTTGAACATAGAGGAACTGAAAAGCAGAATAGACATTAGAACTATGGATAGAAGTCTCATTCACATATCTAAAGCTAGAAATATTCAAAGACTTTCATAGCACCGACGCAACATTACCCAAGTGGGTCAGATGCGCAAGTCAGCAAAAAGACCGTGCATATATTCTAAAGAAAACATAATGGGGACCCTCAGCATTGCAGTCAATTATTCAAGATGTTCTTTGTCGGAATGATACGTTTTTTCAGAACGACCAACCCTCAAGAAAGGATTCAGAAATTTTGAAAATTACACAAAAAGAAATTTGTGCATTTGTTTATTTTCAACAGCATTCTCCTACTGCTATTTCGAAAACTCCTTTTAAGCAAGTTCGAGCTTTAAAACGCTTATGATCCCGTCCGACTAGGAGCCCTTCTCAAGAGCTCCGCTTCTCCCTACACACCTGCAGTTATTTCAAGTTGATTCGGGCCCACTGGTTTGAAATCGAATTGGGCCATCATCTTCCCAATCTGGAAATTTTTGTACTGAATATCAGCCGTTTGATATGAAACACAAAAAGCCTCGAATTTTGGATACGGTAATCAACACTTGTTAAAGTCACGTAAGTCAATTGTGATAGACAACCTTATTTCGTTATCATTCCAGTGAAGCCATTCCTCTGTATAAATTAGATTCATAAAACTATCCAATGAGTCGAACAATTAAGTATTTACTTCTGAATCCGAAAGGGTTCATTGAAACACAGCCCCCACATTGGTTTGGTAGTTCGATAGTTTTCATAAATGTACGTACCGAGGGTAATCTTCCATTCTCAGTCGGAGGAACATCGTGAGCAGGAATATTCGGAAGCACTGACTCCACAGGAGGCTCTTCATAAAGAACAGGGTAGACTAAAAATGATCGAAATCAGCATCAAATACATAGATGAAGTGAGAGTTTTAATTTAAAAAAGCGGCTGCCTCAACACTGTAGCTGCGACAGGAAGTTCCAATTATGCAGCCAATAAAACTGTTGTAGCATGAAGGAAGGAGCAACGGCTCACGTAGGAAATTCGGTTCAATCGCGTGTAGAAATTCCACGTTTTTCATATGCTCCTGTTTAACTTATGACCAGAATGTTGTACCAGATGTAGGTCTACGAATCAAATTTACAAAAAGTGACGGGTCCTGCAATTGGATCCTACAAAAGAGGCGACAACACACAAACATGACCCGACCTGTCCCGCCTCACTATGACCCATACCGGAATGGGACGGAACAAAAAAAAGATTTTACGACAGCACCCACGGAATGAAAATAAAAATAAAATGCTAACTATATCAGCCACATTCAAGAGATCAAAGTAAGATCAAAGCTTAGAGATTAAGCTGAAACTTTCATGTTGGTGACAGAAGAGGCTGCGAATTCCTCAGACAACGAAACTTTCCAAAAATATTGAACAGTTTCTGTAGAAAAAACTCATTCTCAAAAAGTGCGGGGCAACAATACTAATTTTTCATCGCACCCTTTGCCTAAGGCTTATCACGATTTTCGATGACTTACCATTTCCAGATGTAGAAGCTTGTGTAGGAGAGAGTGGATTGCTACCGGGTACAACAGCGTACTGCGGTGGCATTCTATACAAAGGAAAACTCGAAGCGGCTGGCACAGGAGCACCAGCGGCAAATGATGGCTTGGCGGTTGCAAGTCTCTGAGTAGCTGAAAACAATAATTAAATCTGTTTTCATAGAACATGGATCTCAAAAAAAGTTCGAACCAAAGCTGCCTCCTGAGGTTTGCTCAGGATTTGTCGGCAGTGCTGAAGACGAAGTCGACGGTGTTGCTGCTGGAAGAGACTCAAACGCCGGTCGAGTAGGAATAATAGGCTGTGGTGACTCGCTCCTGTAAATATGTTCCCTGTGAAAGAAGCACATTTGTTTTATTTCAATTTATACCGCACTCAACTTGATCTCGATTTATTATAATATTTATATATCCAATACAATCATTTATTTCCATTCTCATCACAAGGGCACGTCTCCAGAAGTGCATATGTAAAACAAGTTTAGGTGAATATCGGGTCTTACTACAGAGCCCCATTTTTTGACTCTTGTTCATCTGCTGGGAAAACTGACAACAATTTCCTGAGGAGCACTTTTCGTTGCTTGCGATGGTGTTTCTGAATCAAGCCCTTCGTTGAAGATAATCATAAAATCTTCCATATATTGCTTCAATCTTTTATGGGTCGTCAATTCAGATCACACGATCTCAGTTTTTCCTTTTCACATTGCAGCGAGTCACCGCCCTAAAGTGCTTTGCGTGTATGCTAGACTGCTGCCTAAGGAGTGCGTTGGTGAAAACATAGCTATCAAGTACACCCCCCCCCCCCTCCCCCGCCCAGCACTTCACAATCGATCTTAATTGGGAGCCAGACATGCTATAAACATTGAAATGGTCATCATTGAAATTCTTGAACCAATACGTATGTACATTTATAGAAAGATGATTGTGGAAGTACATATTGCAGCTGTAGGGCTGCTGAAGTAGAAAAAGAAAAGCAAAGCATGATGGAACTACTTCCGATGTTGTAAAAAGAGCGTATGAGTTCGAGGAAATTGCGTATATTTACGGACAAATTCAGTGTTAAGTGACACAAAAACTATCTATTAAGGCTCACCATCTTGCAAGAATCCCTGAAGAAAGTGAGACTTAATTTCGTTAAACTGAGAAATCCACAGATGTTCCCACGTACTGATCGCCAAGATCAGATACCGACAATGAACGTGGTTCACACCAAAATGTATGTAAAATGTACACAAGCAAATAATTTCAACTATAAGAAATGCAATTCAAACCAAAAAAAAGAACACCAAAAAACTCAAGCTCTACTAGTTTAACTCTGACATGCGGAGACCGCAACAACAGTTACTGTTCAATAATTAAAAGTATGCAATTGCTAACCTTTGCGTGATGTTACTCAAAGGAACATTCTTGATTTGCTCCCACATTACAATGAAAGCATCTTGTCCATTACTGGTTGCCTGCACAGCAGGGGTATTTTGATACAACCTAGAAGGCAATAAAAATTTATTTACGACGGGATGGGCAATGTGTACATGCTGATGCCTACGGCAGCATACATATGACTCCTATTTTTTACATGTATGGGACAACCGAATGATCACTTGCACTAAACAACAAGACAAATAAAATAAGCACATCATAAATACAAAAGTAACAGTCTATTTATGAAAATAACAGTGTACTAGGCCAAAGGAAATCTCTAGTAAGTAAAAATTTAGGCCAATGGATTGCATCATCAGCCCAAATTTTCTTGCGCGGAAAACTCGTCCAAACGGAATTTTCACGCCTAAATGTTGTGAGCCCACACTACGCAATTTTACACGGGCTGACCGAAATAGTGGGTCAGCCGAGGAGAGTCACGTAAGTTGCTCACGAGCAACTTACGCGTGCCTACTCGGCTGACCCACTATTTCTTCCTTTCTTTGGCAGCCGAGCCGGAAGCCGAGCTGGGCTGGGCCTCAGCTAAGCTGGGATGGGAAATAGGCATCCGATCACGCTCGGCTTACCCCTCGGCTGCCTATTCTACAACATGGGAAGGCAGCTGGGCTGCCTTTGGACGAGTTTTTTGGCAGTCGACTGGGTCATCCCAGCTCAGCTGGGCTGAGGGGGGGATTACTACGGGCACTGATTTGAGCTGCCACATCCTCAAGTGGTGAGAGATGTATGCATAATGGTTTTGACTTTTCCACAGACTTCCGCTTCGCTCAACAACTTGGTTACTAGTGACGAGAAGTGGACTTCCTGGATAAATCATAAATCACATGAGAAAGTGCGGGTGGCTTGGTCGCTGGCAAGCTGATATTCTAGTGGCAACTGTATCCACAGATAGGCAATGCTCAGTGTTTGGTGGAGTTAAAGTGGAACCACTCACTCGCAGCTGCTGCCTATAAGCCCCATTGCTACCGCCGGAGTTTCTGTCAATAATGATGCCACCCATTCGGGTAATTATTGGTTGTATTCAAAAAGAACAATAAATTTGAATAGACAGCTCAAAAATGGCGGGAAACTTTTCCGATAACCTGATAATAATGCAGTGCATAGATGTGTAGTAAATCAATAAGTAGTATTGCTCAGCGTTATAATATGTGGTCCTAACGTCTGCTTCTCGGCGGCTAGGACGTGTTCTATGCTATAGAACACAGTATACGGCAGCAAACAAGAATGTCTAAGTAGATCAAAGACGATCTATGCTGTACAGCTCGTTGTTGCATGGAGGAAGGCTGCCCTCGGAAATCCCACTCTGGCGGCAGACGACATCGATTCCAGCTCGCGGCTGCGTGGCGCCTTTCTCGAGGTGGCGGTGAGGCCACCGCCTTCAACGCTTACTGTACGTTGAAGTCTTATGGGGGCTTCCTGTCTTGGGGGGCGGTCGTACGGCGCGATTCCTCGGGTGGCACTATGGACAGGCTGAACCTGGGGCGCGTTACTACCACCCGATTACGGTCACACGTCGCGGTTTGCCTGGATCTGTCAGGCGGAGAAACTCGTCCGTCCAACCACCATCGGCCTGTAGAGCAGAACGTTGAACTAGCGGTGCTAGTAGTTTTTAGGGTATGCGGATGAACGAACGTTCGAACATAAGCTTATCTTAATACCCAAGTGGTTGTGCTGTCAAAACAAAGAAATTTCTACGGAAGCCCAGTGAATACTCTGTTAGGATAGGAAGTTTTCTAAAACATCCAAACAAATTCTTTTAATAAAGAATCTTTCAAACTGCTGAATAATTGAATTACCCGAACTTGTGGCTTTTTGTTTTGAAGTTCTTGAACATTTCAGCGGTGCTAGGAAAGACTCCTATTAAGGATGAATACCTGACGTCAAGTTGATGTGTGTGAAGATTAGTTCCGTCAAAATTCTGTCAATTTTAAGCAAAAGTGCAGCGCATATAAAACTGAAACCTAGTTTCAGAGGTTCGTTACAGTGAGGTATCTGGAGCTCTGCACGCTCTCTTCCATGGTAGGATAATGGCGGAAAAGTGGACGAGTTGCTCCGTCAGGCAGATCCAGGCAAACCGCTACGGATGAACGTAATCGGGTGGTAGTAGCGCTCAGCCTGTCCATAGTGCCACCTAAAGAATCGCGCCATACCAACTACACCCTCCCGTCTTCTGCTTACCACTTGCTTAGAATGGCTTGGAACTGAAAAAAAATAAAATTTCAATTTTATTTGCTTTTTCTAATTGTGTATCAAATTTTCATATCTTCCTATGGGGAGAAGGAGAAGGGATCGTTAAGAGTAAGCACATTTCTCTTTAACCCATTGACGACCGAGTGGCTCACGGGTGAGCCGCGCCCGTCTTACCAACTACTGAGCTTTATTTTTGAAGCATTTTACAGTATTTCAATATGGAAAGCACTTCCAAGCATTGCCACAAATAACTCTGATTCAGAAGCGGTTTCTTCTTCATTGATATAAATGCCATGGAAGGGATGAATAAAAGCCATGTTTTCTGCATAGAAACACGTTCATTACATCTTACACTTATTTATTCTCAGACTGGAACCATATGAACGCTTGTACTCTCACGACGCTTCTGCAAAATATCTATTTTAGTCCCAATTCTCTTATCGTAACAGCGTGGAACTATGCGGGCGCCGCGTTCTTCAAACGGGTACTGGTGCCACGTGCCAGACACACGGAAATCGTTGCAGATATCAATGGGTTAATATTTTCTAATGAACGCTGTTGCCATACTCTCTATACGAGGGTGGGTTGAAAAGTTTCCGAAATGATCATCAAGGAGTTGCTTTTTCTCGCATATTTTTATGGGAGTGTAATGCGAAAACCTTCATGTGAATATGTACACTACAAGTACCAAATTGATTTGAGAAAGAGCCTGCTTTTGGCACATCTTCCAAGTCAGGCAACTAAATTAGAGATGAGTGCGGGAATCGAGTGGTTGAGAAAACTTCCAAATGGAGATGGAAACCGCAAGTAAACCGAGAACTGTCTGGGTGGTGATTTTGCAGATCTCAACTTCATTTTTCACTCGTAGTTTCTAAATTTTGATAATAAACCGAACCTGCACGCGAGCAAATAATGATTCATGTGAGGGAAATCAAAAAAGGCTATCGCACTAGAAACTGTAGGTGACATTTTTGACACGAGTTTTGCAGACGGCGAGAAAATGCGCTCAGAACAGAAGTGTACCATCCTGGCGCTTGAGGCTGAAATTTCGGCTACGAAAGCGCTTGAAGCGTTGTGGAATCTCGCACGTGCCTCTGGGTTGAACAGCAGAAATGAGCAGATATCTACCACTAGTGATCTCATACCGTTTCTATCACTATGCGGACTCTAAGATCGTCACGATACCAGTACAAGCCTTATAAGACTAAGGCTGCACCACACAGTATTCATTAATCACTCATTGATGGTCAATTGCTGTTTGTGGTAACACGTCTTCTCGTGTCCTATCGATGAGATCAATCGCTTCACGCGTCCACTCGGCTCGACAAACTGTTCCAAACCCCGTTTCGAAAAAACGATAAAAAACAGGCTTAGAAGAAGTTTTGTAACATTTCACACCCCTGGATTCAGCGAATTGAGGAGATTCAGGAGCCGCCAAACCTCAAACACGAGGTGACACACTGCCTTTAGGTCGAAACGTTAGACCAGAATAAACGTGTCTTGTAACAACCTGTGTGGCACAGAAAAAAATATACATTAAATCAAAGGACAAGACAAAGTATTCGTACAACAATTGGGATGAAGAGCCTCACCTCGAAAGAGAGCAGCGCGATTACGGCGCTTTTGTGGGTCTATGTTATGGATTCGTTATCATATCTATATATAAAACATACAGTGGACGGCAATGACGGTGGCCCATTCGCGGACTCAAGAAGGACGCAGTGCGACCGCGCCGCGCGCGCCGGGATCGGTGTCGTCGTCGCCGGAATGCTATCTCTAGGATCTTTTCTTCCCGATTCGCTCGAAAATCCTTAAAATCCGGTAGAAAAGCTGCTAGAAATTGCATAACAACAGCAGAATACGTAGGTTACAGCGCACGCGGCGCGGTTGCGCGACGTCCTTCTCGAAGCCGCAGATGGGCCAACACCAATGACGTCCACTGTAGAACCGCTTACGACACTTTTTTTTCCAAAAATCTGGACAGCGCGCGTGGCGCCAAATTCAAACGACAGGAATGCATCTGTGAGCAAGATGGTGGAGCAGGGGCCTTGGAAACATGGGAGACCATCCGAATAGGGCGGAGGGCCTAGGACACTACTCATCGGATAGTATTATCGATTTATCGACCGATTTTATCGATTTTTCTTAGTTCAGCTCCAATCCAAATCGAAACGGGCATACTGGGGTAATCCACCACGCTGATCACGAATCTGAGGGCCTCTTTGCACCGCGGGATTATTGATTTATTGATTTTATTGATTTTTCGCAATTTGTGCTGTAAGTTTAGCGAAACCGTACCTACAGTGGTTTTTCACCACGCTGATCACAAATCTCAAGGCCACTTTGCACCGCGGGTTATTGATTTATTGATTTTATTGATTTTTCATAATTTGTGCTGCAAGTTTAGCGGAACTGTACCCACAGGGGTTTTTCACCAGGATGATCACAAATCTCAAGGCCACTTTGCACCGCGGGTTATTGATTTATTGATTTTATTGATTTTTAGGAATTTGTCCTGCAAGTTTGGCGGAACCGTACTCACAGGGGTTTTTCACCACGCTGATCATGAATCTAACAGCCACCATACGCCGAGTTGTTATTGATTTATTGATTTTCCGCAAGTGGTGCCGCAGACGTGGCAACTCGCCATATTTGGGATTGGCTGTATATGTGGTGTGTTCCAATGCCCCAGCGTACATATTCTCATTTGTCCATGTGTCGAGGCGAACAAACAATCGATAAAGTCAATAGGTCGAGATATTCTTTCAAAATAGTTATCATATTTCTGCTGAGTTTATCGGAAAACCTCAGTAGAAATGTCTTAAAGATCACTGGCCAAAGTAACGAAAAACATATAGAATCGATGGATAAATAAACAGGTGCACGGATGGAAAATGATTGTTATATTCGAGTTCAGCGTACGGGAGAATCTCAGTATTCTGTAGACATGTGGTCACCGACCCCTGAGCAAAATTTGTGAAAAATTCGATAAAATGAATAAATCAATATTTGGATACAGAGTGGCCGTTATATTCGTGCGCAGCGTAGGGGAAAACTCCAGTAAACATATCCTTATCGACCTTTGAGGAAAAACAGCGAAAAAAGAATAAAAACGAAGCACTGCTCCATATCCGGGGCGCCAAAATTTTTGAGAAATTGTTTTCTCTGAGCAAGGTGCTGAACAGGAATTTAGCTGTATGTGCTTTTATTTAGCTGTTATGCTTGAGTAGCTCGACGTTTCGGAGTGAAAGATTGAGTCAGAAAAACAGCAGAAGCAAGTTACACAATTAAACAGCAGAGATTTCGGAAGGTGTGAGTACCATGCTGATAACCTACCGATGGAACAAAGGAGTAACGTTCGTTGTTAGAAGCTTATGAACTTGTTTCCGCACTCAACAGTTCTGCAACCCTCCGGGTGCAGCCATGCAAGGATTGTTCCACGTCAAGGACATGATGCAGTAAAACAATCAGGACTCACATTCACCATTACAATTGATGCTGTAGGCTTACAAAGGCGTTTCAAAACTCGAAAAACCGATTTTAGATCGAAAATTGTGTGAGGCATTGTAAATCTTGTTATGGATGAGCGATGATGGAGAATTATTCTTTTCTTGTGATTTGTAAATGGAACAATAATTCCATGGGTTGGCGGACGGCCTTGAATGGTTCTAAGATAATGAAAGGAGTGAAAGTGTATGTATCGTGAGAAAAGAAGAGCGTGGCTCAACGCAGCGGGTGTCTCCGGATACGAAGTAGAAATGCTATTAGGCATCGTGTGTTCATTTGGACAGAAAAGATTCTCTCGGATGGGCCAGACCGCAGTTTACAGCTTGAGCAGTAGCCACATGTCAAACTGGTCAATGTTGCTGTCATTTAGGGTACGTATTTTGACGTCGGTTGTAATGGGCCCTTCGTACCAATTTCGAATTATCGAAGATCAGGAGGGGCGGTGATACTAGGGTTTGAAGACTTAGACCAAATGATTAGGACACGTCAGGTAGAATTTGGAGCTGGAGTACACACACAAGCTGAGGCGAGCTTGAAGAAAATATTTTCTTGCGAGAGGAAAATTTAGGAATTATCGATTGCTTTCTGAAATGCGACTATACTTAAGTTAGCGTTTATATTGATCTAATGCTGAACTTGCGAAATCTTGTGATAGAATACTGGCTTCAGACGAGAACGAGATCATCAGATCTCCTCACGAGACGCAACATTTCTGTCTTTCCGTGATTTCCACAACAAGTGGACGGCTTCAATGGTTAGGGGATTTCTCACAATCTATGTTGAATTAAAACAAATAGTTTACTGAGGCAGATTTTGGTGTTTCAGTGCTGTAGCGACAGGACGGAGTGTACGATTGGAATGTAAGTTTCGGATTTGGATAGTGGTGTGGGTGAATGAAAGAAGTAGAATTGCCATCATTAGTGCAAAGCAGGATGAGCCTGAGATGGGATGTGAACATGTAGAAGTGGGCCATGGCAGTATGGTCTGGACAGGAAATGAGCAACGCATTCACTATTTTAAAGAAATGAGCTGTGTACAAAAGTTGTTGTGTACGTCAGGGAGAATGCCAAGGATAACGTACTCGAAACTGGCCGGTACTTGTTATCGTTCTATGGAAGAAAGACAAATTCTTTTTTGATTTGTTGGTGTAGCACGGACGACTTTCTCGCAGAGATGCGTGGTACTTCAGCTATCCCTTTTGAACTGGGTTCCGAGATGTGCGGGATTCTCCGTTTCCCTTTTGTTTTTGATTTGCGGTTTAATTTTGATGCTCCAGTGGCTGACCAGAAAAAGTGGAAAGCTTTGAGAAGCACGTATATGGTAGAAGCCGATGCTATTATTGCTTTGGGTGTTTGGGCGCATCCGCTTCCAATTATAACATGTACAATTGAATACAGCACCGAACTACTGCTCACATTGAAGTTGTTTCGTCAGCATGCTGATAGAAAGTAGCGGAGGTGCGCTCCATATAAGTGCTGTCCATTGTCTAATAACGCTCCTATCTGTGAAATGCTTGTTACTCCTAAGCAGTGAAAGGGAGTCCTCCTGGCAGAAGCTTGGGAGCAATGATAGTCAATGACGTAGTTGCTCAATCCGAAAGACCACTAACGAATAGTTCTTTCTGGCATGGCATTTATGTGCACAAGGCGCAGATCTCTTGAAAGCCTTGGCCACTTTAATTTGTAAAAATCTATTAAGAAGAAGGTGTCTGAATCAGGGTTTCTGTGAAGTGGATGCTTTTTTCTGATTTCTAATGCTCAATTAACTTGATTTTCCCGTGTAAAGTGGGCGGAAGAAAAGTGTTTCAGAACAGTGTGAAATACTCTGCATAAGGTTCACAGATAAAAAGTGGAAAAGGCAGCTTAGGAAAAGCGCGCGAA
This sequence comes from Ancylostoma caninum, assembly GCA_037903475.1. Lineage (NCBI taxonomy): Eukaryota > Metazoa > Nematoda > Chromadorea > Rhabditida > Ancylostomatidae > Ancylostoma > Ancylostoma caninum. The sequence continues at coordinate 719,728 of JBAJFG010000313.1, forward strand.
CTTATTTTGGCACCCAGTAGTTTTGACATGATCCTCAAGTGGCTGCCACATCCACACTTTCTAGCGTCCCGTAGGGGCGCTAGTCATACAACGTGCACAAAAACATACCGCTCATATCATTGAAATCTCAACCATGGGAAAGCTAATCCATTCCTTGGAGTAGTAAGGGAACTTGAAACGATACCGTGAAAATCGCTTATATATCTTTTCGTTCTTTACAAATGGACCTCTAGATGCATTGCTGAAGAAAGATGTAAAATGGGAGTGGACCCCCAAGCAGCAAACGGCATTCGAGAAACTGAAGAATGCACTGTCGAGTGAGCTCAGTCTTGCTCACTAAGGCAGAAGATCGTCTGGCAGCTGATGCCTGCGACTATGGAATTGGTTGTGTGATATCACACAGATATGCGGATGGTTCGGAGAAACCTATAACACATGCTTCACGTTCTCTCACAACGGCTGAAAAGAACTACTTGCAGATTGAGAAGGAAGCACTGGGAATTGTCTTCGCGGTGAAGAAATTCCACAAGCATGTGTTTGGAATAAAGTTCCTGCTGTTGACGGACCACGAACCGCTATTGTCCATCTTCGGTGACAAGAAGGAAGTACCGGTGTACTCCGCAAACCGGCTAATGAAATGGGCTACAGTTCTGCTTGAGTACGATTTTGACATAGAATATGTCAACACCACGAAGTTCGGACAAGCAGACGGCTTGTCAAGGTTGATGCGAAAGCATCAAATGGAGAATGAAGACATTGTGATCGCAGCAGTTGAAAATGACGTATGCACGTTGGTAAAAGAGTGCATAGGAAGATTGCTAGTGACAGTTTCAGATGTCGAGTCGTACACGAGAACTGATCCCTTACTGAGGAAGGTAATTTCCTGTGTGAGTAGTGGAGAATGGCAGATCAGAAGTTGGTCCATTTTCGAAACCGTAGCGGTACCTTGTCGATCTTAAGAGGTTGTCTGATGTCTGGAGAGGTAGTTGTCATTCATTCAGCACTTCGCTTAAGGTACCCAAAGAACTACATGTTGCTCATCCTGGTATCGTCAGGATGAAGAACTTGGCACGAAGTTATGTGTACTGGCCAAACATTGACAGCGATTGTGAAAACATGGTGCGCAGTTGCACAAACTGCCAGGAAGCGGCCAAGCATCCGATAAAAGTGCCGCTGAAAGCATGGCCATCCCCAACTCGTGTGTGGCGGTGAGTTCATGTGGATTTTGCTGAACCTTTACAAGGAGTCTACTATTTGGTCGTAGTAGATGCGTTCAGTAAGTGGCCCGAAATGATTGAGATGAGCAACATTTCCGCAACCAAACCGTGAAAGTATTAAGGAGCCTGTTTGCGAGGTATGGATTACCGCAAACTATTGTGAGTGACAACGCCTCACTGTTTATTTCCGAACAGTTCAAGGCGATGTGTGACGAAGGAGGAATCATCCACATCAAGACGGCTCCGTACCACCCCCAATCGAACAGTTAGGCAGAGCGTTTCTTTGATACACTGAAACGCGGTGTCAAAAAACTTAAGAGGGAGGAGAGACTATCGAAGGAAAATTTGAACATGACGTTCAGAACGACACCGAATTCGAGTTTGAACGAGAAGACTCCAGCAGAAGTATTTTTCAGTCGGAAGATGCGGACAAGGTTAAGTCTGCTAGTTCCACAGCCTGCGAGTGTTGAGGATCCACTTGCAAAAGCAAGGCGGGAACATATGGAAGAGCAGTTCAACAGAAAGCACGGAGTACTAGAGAAACAGTTTGAAACTGGTGTCCTAGTCTATGCAAGGCAGTGGAAGGCGCCACATTTCCACTGAGTGAAAGGAGTCGTGAGAAAGCGTATCGGTTCCGTGAACTACGATGTTGAGATCGATGAAAAGCTTGTACAGAAACATGCGAACCAACTTCGTCGTCGTGATCTGAAGGAAGATCACTACGAAGAAAAACACACAGTGAAGGTGTCGTCAGATGTTTTGTCGGGAGACGACTACGAGAGGAGAGAAAGTGTCGAATCCGAACCGAATCCGGACAGTACAATCCCCAGTGCGCGATTATCCTGTCCAACGTCTACGATGCAACCAACTCAAATTCAACAACCAACGGAGCCAAGAAGATCTACAAGGATCAGAAGACCTGCCCAGAGATATGATTCATCCCGTTTGTAGTGTTATTGTATGAGATATTACTGTTTGAGTTCGTTGCTGATGTAAATTATTAGTATAGTTTTGTGATAACTATCCTACTGGGGAGGTGTTGTGGCTTACCGGTTAGCTGGTAGCGGCGATGCAAAATGGCTATACCGCAGGCGATCTTGATAGTCGCCTGATAGCGCGACTACTGGCAAACAAGCTTTCATATAAACCCAGGGTTCGGTGTGGTCAAGTCAGTCCACGTCAGTACTGGTCCTAACCAGTAGCTCCAGCCAGCAGTCCAGCAAACCGGGAAGCCGCAGATGCCCACCGCCACCTGCCTTCGTCTACCTCGTCTATCAATGAAACTGTTATATAGAAAGTGTGTTACTACAGAGGTAGTAACAGAATCACTGGGGTCAAAGTAGAGTAGAGAGAGACTTTTAAACCTATAGATAGTTTGTGTACAATCATCGTACACAATACATTGTATTCCAGCAAATTACAATTTAAAAAAATACAAATACCGGGTGTGCCAAAAGTGTGGGTTCCAGAGAGATTCAACGTCCTTAACGAAGAAGCTACACATTCGAGGAGATTTCTGAAAGCAGTGTTGATTACTGAGCCAGGCACGCGAAGATGAGATCTTGACTAGAAAAGCGCGTGATGGATTCTGGATCTCTGCAAAGAATCAGAAATGAATAGCAAGAATGAGTGCTTATCAATAACAAGTGACTTTCTGCCCTATATATCGTTATGTGAGCGGTAGACCGTAGATAACATTGGATGTGGATAGTAGGGTGTCGCTCACTCGTCAGCAACGACGGTCACAACTTGTGCGGACCTCTCCGCAAAGACGGTGGATATAGGGTGGGTCTATTTTTCGTCTTGAAAGTTTTCGAGGTAGTAAGCTGGGCAGAGTTGTAACTAGCAGAGTGGGAGTAGATGATTGGTGGTCTAGAACACATAAAAACTGCGAGCCATTTTTAGGCCTCCGAAGACGACGATTACGTCGAAACGTCCGGCGAAATAATATTAGGTTGTAACATAAGTTCCCGCTGTTTTGAAATTTTCGATGAAAAAAAATTAAAGAAAACCAAATAACACGAGATACCCATCGAAGTATGGACCACAACAGCCGCTGGGCTTTTGCTGTTTTTACAGCAGGAGCTCGACTCCCTTGCTCCAGAAACGGGCCCGAGACAAGAGGTGCGCTCGCTCGTTAGCTGGGTCATGTCGCACCTCGACCGCACCTCCCCACAGGCAGAGGCAGCCATGGCTACAGTATCCATCTGCCTCTGAACCCTTCATAGCTAGAGAAGACAGCTAGTGAGACAACTCGTACGAATCGTCGCGCGCGATGGAGCGTCGTTGCACCGTTGGTAGTACTTGATAATATAGAAAAGAACTAATTCGCGCAAAACCTTTTTTTAATATCTCAACTCAAGTGAATAAGTATGATTTTCAAGACTAAGCTCTCAATCACTGATTGATCTTCTGAGTCACAAGGGCATCCATAAGATTCCGGCCTAGTCCTTTGAAGTTCTTTTCATCTTGTCAATTTATTTAATTCAATAGATTTCATGGGGATTTTCACCACGTTAGCAGATATATCTGACGTAGACGCTTTTTGCTTTCTTATTCTGATTCCGCTGAAGTGTCTCATCAAACTCTATTTTTACCTTAATCATTGGTCTTGTAGATCTGCCTGACTTCACTCATTACTCCGTGCTTAGGACATCAAGTCTTCGCACGGAATTTGCTACCTGTTACAGTACAAAAAAACGCTAGAGAATGTCTTTTTCGCTTGAGAAAAGCTTCCAAGACTTTTCGACTGTTCAACTGATATCTCGACTGTTAAACTGCATCATCGAGAAGCTTATTTATTTATTTATTTATTTATTACACCAACAGGTGTGCCATAACTGATAGGTGTTCTCTTAATTAAACAAAACTAAGCTTATGGAAATGCTTAGTCTAAAACTTTGCTTAGAAAGTAAAAGAAAGGGAGCTTCGGGTAGATCCTTGCACATTCCCTGCTCTCAGAATCAATCTTTCTTATTAGTGTTTTATTTCGTTGCAATTTTTCTTTGGTGGAGCTTGAGTTCATCAGTCACTGAGTGGTGCTTCGAAAGTGACCTAGCACTACGGAAAAGATCAACTTTGCCTGTAGCATATCCTTAGGGAGGAATATTTCCTGCAAGCGGAGAACTAGGGAGTGGGGGATCACCTGACAACACTTCAAGACAAATTAGTTAGTCATAGACATAGTGCTCTCCGAGTTTCGATTACACAGTCGCAAAAATACGAATGATGTTCAGAATTGGAAAATACGAATGATGTCCATGTTAGAGAAACCTTTGGAATGGTGAAGTCCAAGTCATCGATCATATCTACATGGTTGCTGAGATACATTCTGCGTGATGAAAGGGGAAAATTAGGCTGTGGTTCTAACTACCAATATTATTTGAAGAAGTTTTCAGCATAGTCGACAAATTTTAGCCACATTCTTGATTATTTATACGTTTTGGCATCATTAGTGCGTATATACTGCTGACAGTGGATTTTCTTGTTGCATGGGTGAATGCGATTATGGCATCACAGCACCAGAAGTTCCCAACTACTTCAAATAACTGCGCATTACCCGATCCATACTGTGGTGTCCGCGTCTTCTGTACACCTTCAACGCCCTTCTGCCGCGCGCGACGTTTCTGGCGGCAAGGCTCGGTTCCTGAGACACCCTACATTAGTTGGTAACATCTGATGCCGATATGGGCAGCTCCTACACGACATCCGCAGTTATAGGTGCGAGCGAGGTGCGAGAGAGGTGCGAGAAATTCTCGAGCGCACCTCTTGACCGTCACCCCCAGAAACTCGCGGACTACGAGGCAAAGAACTGAGTCGGGCAGTGCTGGAGGTCACTGAATTTGGCAAATCGGTTCTCGCTCACTATACATTCTTGTGATCTGACCACCGGTGCATGGTTAAAGCTAGTTCTACGTTAATAATGCGTAATTAAAAATTCCTCTGCGGGTCCTTCGCCTTTCCGGAGAGTTCGACCAAGAAAATTAAGGCGCCCTCCGCGGTGTGGCAAAATGGTGTAAATTCTACAGAATGCTTGGAACTCATCCCAAAATTCCAGAGGTTAGTGCCCGCAAACGACTGATGCTCGTAGCCACACTGGAAGAAGTCCCACTTCAATTCGTTTCAAATCTAGAGAGAAAAACGGCATGATCGAAATTTTGGGTTACCAAGTTTAGTACCTGTGCCTGAGACCGCTCGGAGATAAATTGGGGAGGGAAAGTACCAGGGAGAATAAGAATGGCCTCAAGATTACTCTGCCCAAATATGGTTAATCTCATGCAACGTTATGGTAAAATTATTATCCGTGCAAGCTCAGTTACAAAATTTGCATTCTTGAGGGATTCACTCCAAACTTAATAACATTTCCAGAATAAGACACAAAAACAGATTTCATATTCCAGAATGTTCGCGGGGTCATGCGCTTTAAAAGGATATCAAAACATGTTCGAAATCTCATCGCTATTCATTTATTAGAAGCCTTTGAAAATGCTTATGCGAAAACAGCGGAAACTTATGTTACAACTTAATAAATAACTGTATCCACTAACAACCTGGAGCCATATCAAACATAGCTGACCATAGAAGGGAAAACACAGCGGGTATATGCCTGTTACCGCTGGTTTTTATCCACTCTGCTGCTCAATAGAACTCATCCATATGTTCCATATATTCATATCCATATGTTCATTTTTTGTGAGGTATCTTGGCGAGAGACAACACGAAAGGGAGAAAAAATAGATCATGATCGTTATCAAGTAGGAATCGGCTGGATAAGCATATCCTGTAGTGGAACGAGTCGATGGGTGAAACGAGCGCGTTTCTTCAACTGGATAAAGCATACTGGATACGTGCCCTGCTCAGGTTCAACACAGTATGAATTAGAAATAATGAACTAGAGCGACCCATCCACCCCATCAAAATTTGCCACAAATTCAGGGTGAGAATAAAAAAAACCTTTCCTGCTCATCCAATCCTGGCCACACCTCATTGAATAAATATTTATTAGAAGTTGTTTTCACCCTCGATTCCACGAAATCATCGATCCATTCAAATCTTGTACATAATGTAAAGACAACTAAACGAGCAACTACAAAACTGACAAATTTTGAAAGGAACATCTAAATCTTCAGTACAATCGCGGATATCTCTCAATCAAATCGAGAATAACCAAACAAAAAATGAGAAATCACAGGATCCGGAAAACAACATCGTGTGCTCGAGCACACAAATGCAAATCATAAATGGAAAGCAACATACCGGTGACCGGTTAACATTCAACAACGAAGAATAAAATACGTTAGAGCTCTGTTAGAGAGATGTAGCAACGGGTGAGGAAAAGAATACAAGGTTAGCAACACAACTGCAACTTCAGTGAGCAATTGCGCCTGCATCTTCTGAACGGGCCGGTAACTTAGATTTAGCGAGAAGTTCTGGTGAGATCTTCAACTGTTTGGCTTGTTCCCAAGGGAAAGATGGATGTCCGAAGTGACCATTTTCGGCAGTGCGTTCATAGATGGGTCTCTTCAGATTAAGCTCCCTTAAACGGTAATTCTTTAAATCCTTAAATGTGCTTCTGATGAGCTGTATTAGTAAACTATCGAAACTCACTTGATGATCATTCCAGGTCGCAAATCGAAGTTGTCGTTGACAATCTGCAGAAGCTCGGCCTCGTTAAGGGCAGATGTTCCGAACGAGAACACCATAACGGACAAGGGCTCGGCAATTCCGATGGCATATGAGACTTGCACAAGGCAACGGCGGCAAATTCCACCCTTCACGAGCGACTTGGCTACCCAGCGAGCAGCGTAGGCGGCAGAGCGATCGACCTTAACAGAAACTACTTAGCTTTTCATGAAAATGGTGAAAAAAAAAACCAAGTAGCCTCACCTTGGTGGGGTCTTTTCCAGAGAAAGCGCCACCACCGTGAGCTCCCCATCCTCCGTAGGTATCAACGATGATTTTGCGGCCTGTGAGACCAGCATCTCCCATAGGTCCTCCAATGATGAAATTACCGCAAGGGTTAATGTGGTACACAGTTTTTTCATCGAGGAAATTAGCGGGGATAACGGACTTGATAACCTGCAACACGAATTCTTCACGTTGATATAAATTAGAAGTTGCGGGGGGGGGGGACAGCTACCTTTTCCTTGATATCCTTTCTCAGCTGTTCCAGTGTCACAGCAGGCGAGTGTTGAGCGGACATCACAACTGTGTGTACACGCATTGGTACGCATGCTCCACCCTCGAACTTGTATTCAATTGTAACCTAAAAAAGAAACCACACAGTAAATGAAAGGCCTCAAGATGCAGAGAAGAAAAAAAATGAAAAAACCATGCTTACCTGTGACTTCGAGTCAGGGCGAGCCCACTCTAGTTCTCCACTGCGGCGCAAGGCATGAAGCTTGGCGTTAAGCTGATGGGCGAGCTGAAGCGTCAGAGGCATGGCCTCTTCCGTCTCGTCGGTTGCATATCCGAACATAATTCCCTTAAAAAACCGCTCATACCCAGATATATTCAAAATGACTGCCACAATAACAAACGTGTAGGGAATACCACTAACCTGATCACCTGCTCCGACCTCACTTTCCTCCTTCTCGACATGTACACCAGCAGCAATTTCAGGCGATTGCTCTTCGAGAGCGACGAGAACATTGCACGTCTTGTAGCAGAATCCTGAAAGCGACCAGAATCACTGCCGCTCGTAAGTCATTCAAGTAGTAAATCATATGAACTTGTCGATGCCATTAACTTGCCAAGAACCATTAAATTAACCACCTATAGCAACCCTTATCAATAAAATCCAAGCTGTGTTTTGAATTCCATTTTATTGAAACATAGGTTGGATTTAATATGAAAAACCAACTTCAGATCGTACCAAAAGATAAAAGAATCTATAGACGGATATGTGAATAATGTATTAAATGATGTTCTTTGAAAACACTGCCTGTGTTTGGACGCTGTGACACATTAAACTGAATGAAGAGAATTTCTTATCTTACCTAGGAAAAAAGGAACTAATGGCCTATCAACTAGTCTTTCTGGTGCAGTTTTTCTTTAGTCTGATACGGACGTTTTGCTGTGATACCAGTTACCACCTACGTCTACCCCAACCAAAAGAACACTACATTCTGGATGTGATTCTTGCAACAACAAAAAACAAGACACTATGTTGCGCTTGCCTAGGATGCCCGCTATCCCCTCTAAAAGCTTGCATTACAGACATGTTGAGGTCACGCCTACCAAAAGCACATTTCTGGTAGAAATGTAGAATTTATGCACTGCTACTTTTCCAATTTCTAAGGCAGCACTCGTGAAAATTTCTGGGGAGTGGTTTTGGAGGCATATAGGGGTTTTAGGGACGATAACTCATTGACAACGATGAAGTAGCGTGAAACACGCGGAAAACACAAGAAATGATGGCGACTTTCCATGTGGGCCCATCACGGATGAGTATTCCGTGATGGGTGCCGTCACGAAACCCTGAGAATGGTATGAATTCCACACATCACCCTGCTCTAAAGCACATGCGTACACCCAGTGGATGGCGTTCGCTGAAACGATAAAACCCTTTTGTCCAGAGCGAAAGATGTGTCCACAGCAGTATCTTAGCAGGTAGGCGGCATTCACGGTGTTCAATTTACTGTTGCGATTGTCCTTTGTTATGTGCGTTTTTAAAATTCCAACTCGAAAACATCGTCAACCGTGCAAACCCCCCAGGATGGCATTCTTTACACTACGGCGGTGTAGGTGACGGCCAGCAGTTAACCCCTCTGACACCTCTTATCAATGTCGTGATCTGCGTTGAAAAACCTCCGCACACAAAAACCGATAAAATCAATGTTTGCCTGACGAAACAATTATCGCGGCTATTGATAAGCACCGCTCAGAACCCTCGCACACGAAATTTCTGCAAAAACGACAAAAGAAGCAAAGGAGAAAAATATTGCAACAAGAGCATTACAACCAGCGAAAATTCTACTTTGCGGAGGACTAAATTTGGACAATGTAGCCCCGCGAAAAATAATTTCAAAAAAGGTGTAAAATCCAGGTAATGTCACCTCACTGAGATCCAGTTCCCATTATCTTTTTAAGTCATAAAACTCTGCTCTGCCAACCCTACAATGGGTAATTTCGCGACTGTCGATAAAAACGATAAGAACCTAGTCACACCACCACGCGCACGAAAAGGAAACACATAAAAGTATCGAGGTGGAAGTTCACGGCCTTTCACCTTATTTCTCGGTTAGGCGAAGAAAAGACCAGAAACTTTCAGCCTTCCGTGTATACCACAATGTGGTTGACATTACGCACAGGACATCAATGACCAAACATCATATATGAAATAGTGATCGACTCTCGATAGCGAGGTGTTTCGAGAACCTTCGTCTACGTGCGTTTTGCGTCATGCAGCTCTTCAGATCAAAAGGTCAACTTGTTATCGCAGTAAAGGATCAGTACATTGACTGTAGTCTTAGTGTCAACATTTCGTTGCACTATCCACATGATTCGCTGAGATCGTTTGACTTCCGAAAACACGTGGACGTCTCCTCTCCGCACAATAATATAATCTTTAACATTTTGTTTCGCAAAACGCATGCGGAGAAGTTCAGCAAGGACGCGACACTGATGTTGGACACGAAAAAAGCAAAGTTTTCCATCCCAAACGATAAAAAAGGGATCGAAAAAGTGTACATCAGGTACGATTCCTTGCAAAAGTTGTTGAGCCGCTTCTTTTATGGGGAAGCTCGGCATGCCCATTGAGACACGTGTCATAAAACTGTGCAGCTGGGTGAAACCGATCGCTGGCCCCTAACCCCTCATTTTGGAAAATGCCTCGATGAGCAGTTCAATTCCTCCACTCAAGAGGAGCTCAGAACAGATTTTTTCCTGCATTATTCCAAAGAAACATGCATACTACTATCAATAGCTGAAAATCTCAACACGGCTATTGGGTGGGACAATGCCTTTGACTTCCTTTTTTTATGAGGCAAGGCAACTACTCGCGTCAGAATCTTACATTGTGAATACTCTAACACTTTAACATGGACGAAAAAAAAATCCAAGCTACTATGCATTCATATGCATTGTCTTCAATAACTCCCTTTTCGCAACTTTTTAAGTGAATAACTGCATGTCCAGAGATTATACAATAACTATCACGACTACAGTTTTCTCGTTACACGTTACATTTTCCCCAGTTATCCCAAATCCACTTCTATTCTATTCAAGCAATGCTCAAAAACACCCACCACCGAACCGTAACGCAGCGTAGCCCGTCAGTGTCGAGCAGAGCGCGTTGATTTAATCAGGAAAAAACCACCAACCCTTGCTGGAGTCGTCGTATCCAATTTTCTTCACCACTTCACGTACTAGCGTCTGATAATCGACATTTGCCTTAGATGTGATTTCGCCGCACAACATGATCATACCCGTTTTAGTTACCGTTTCTGTAAGCAAAGCAACTGTTAAACGGGTGATAAATCAGGTGTGCGGACAAGCACACCTATTTTGGCTACGATGGTCCTGAAAAATAAGCGATTATTTGGTAGTGGATATTTCGCCCGTTATCTGCTAATACACCAACTACTACTAAAGAAGAAGAAATGACGAGAAATACCTACCTCAACTAAGAAAGCCTATGAAAGCCTTGAAGAAAAATATAAATGAAGATCCACGCTTCACATATTTTAAGAAGAAAAAAAAACATGTAAAAATGTATAAGGTGTGCACTACAACTGCTTCCTAACACTGAGCTTACCACTTAGCACTAATAGTGCAAGTAAGCCAAGAATCTGAAAGCACACCTACTCCTACAATTCTGATGCAATCCCCGCTAAAGAACGCACAAAGTTATCCATTTCACAATGGAAATAACAATCAATACAAAAAGTGCGACATTAAACTAATGAAGAATTCACAACGCATACAATTGCACATCACACATTCGCATACACAAAAGTGCAATGCAAATAATGTTCTATAGCTTTAACATCGTGATAAAACACTGTATAGCGCTAGCAACAGCGGATAAACGACCCACCACAAGCAACTTTCGCGTCAGGATCAATGGCGAGGTGTGCATCAAGGACAGCATCTGAGACCTGAAGACGGGAGATGAATTGAAAGCTTTCTCGAAATGTACAATATTATAATTATTAAGCTCGTAAGTAGGAAAACAGCAATGGACGTCTAAGTTTGATGTGATAACCATGGAAAGTAGCTGTAGACAAGCTTCCACTTTACAAATATTCCAAAACAAACTGATAAAGCAAATAGTTTAACAGCTTTCAAATGAGTACTTCTCGCTAAAGCGACAGAAGTTTCCTGGTCGAATGCAAGTTATCAACACGCTTTAATGATGAAAGGATCAAAAGCAAGAATTTTATTCAACCGCTTATTATTCTAAACCCGATGCAAATGTAGTACAGCATGAAAACCCCCCGTTTTTGACCCCTTAGTAAATATCAGCACAAGAAGCTTTCACTGCACAGCCTTTCTTTAATACATAATAAACGGAAGCGGAGAAAAGAAGCTGTTTCACTGGCATTTATTAAAGCAACTTCTTTTAATTTTTGGAACTATTCTGCAAGGAGATAGTAAAATCGAGAATTTCATTCTTTTCTTCTTACAATTATCCTGCTCTCTTTCACTTGCACAACACAAATTTGCTGGCTGAGAGCTGGTAAAATAGTTGTTGAAGATCCGAATATTACACCAGCCTTCCATTTTACAACTGACCAGAGGCTAAGTTCGAATTTGTCCTCCTGTCCAGATTTCGCCTTCAAAGTCCCTACACCCAAGAAATGCTACTTCGTCACTATCTAACACAAAAATCAAGATCCAAGCAAGTTCTGGCGACTAGAAGTGAATTTAGTTAAACTGCTAATTTAACTTCGGTGTCACGAACATTTCCTGACATAATAAATATCTAAATTCAAAACTGGCCGTGTTGGACACTGCGAAAACGATTATCAGCAACAATACGAGAGAAAACAAAATACTCTACCAGCTCCTTTATTTGCCATTTTCTAGGAAGACCAAAAAATTGTTGCCTCGAGGTTTGTAGAACAGCTGACGAAAAGCGCCCCATTAGCGTGAGATTAATCCTGTACCATTCCTGTGCAATGTAAATAAGGTGCGAAATAGAAGTGTTTTGACGCATTGGCACCATGAGCGTGCAAGTTGATAATAAAATACCGAAAGGCTTGATTTTGGTAAGCAGCTCAGATGAACATTTGGTTTCAAAACGTTCATCTGACATATAACGCGACCCGAATATGCATTTGGCGTTATTCATGCTTTTGGTACTGCAGATCTGACGCATCAATACGCGATACAGAACAGAGAGGTAAAGGCCTCCAGGGGCCCAGACAGGAGATAAGCCGTTTGGACTACTTCGGACATTGGACAAGACGTCAAATAAAATGAGTCGTCTGCAATTGAACACAATGCTACCGTCTTACGCGCACAATGTAAAAAAATCCGGGAAACGCGAGAATTGATAGAATCGCTTTGAAAGATGCCTAAAAAAGCACAAATAGCGGTGATGATGTTTGGCCAAGCGCAATAAACGGTGTAAGTATAATCTGATACGTAGCTGCGATTCTGCGGATGTGTTTTCTCTCAATGCTGCTCACTAGTGAGAATTGACTCTTATTGAAAATATGTTTTTCTCAACATTTGTGGAATCACAGTACTGGAATGTTTTCGTCTTCGAACATATCATTGCATTGTGGGAGTTTACTGTCGTGAGCATAAAACGAATGGGTACTATTGTACTTCAGCGGCCCCACTATGGACCCCAAACTCAAAGTCATGGATTTCTCTGAAAACTTGCATACATGGGTAATTCGATGTGCTGATCACGAATATCATATTCACTTCCCGTGATAGTATCGATTTTATTGATTTTATCGATTTTTCCCCAGGTATGGACCTCCTCTCGGATCTCTCTGAAAATTTGCCTACTGGGGTTTCTGGAGAAAATCAATGAAATCGAGAATGAAGGTGCGGGTTGCAAATATGATGAAGATTTCGCAAGAAAAGGTCGGCTTTGTGGGGAAAACTCCAGTAAAACCTGCAACTACACCGCCCTACAGTTAAAAATCTGGAGAACATCAATGAAATCGAGAATGTGATGCGAAACAGCTATTATATTCGTGATCAGCAACTTCAAGAACCTCTAAATGCACTTTTTCAGAGAGATTTGAGATACATATGGGTAGAACTTGGAAAAAATCGATAAAATCAATTAAATCGATATTGTCATGCGAAATGAATATGATATTTGTGATCAGCACCTCGAATTACCCCTGTGTGCAAGTTTTCAGAGGAATCCATGGTTTTGAGTTTCGGGTCGATAGTGGGGCCGCTGAAGTACAATAGTACCCATTCCGACATATTGCTTCTTCTGTAGTAAATCGAAGTTCTAACTTTGGTCAATCGTGCAACAGCAGAGTTTTTTCTTCCTCAATTAGCGCGGGAGTGAACGATGAATACTGAATTACAAATGTCAAATTTCGTAATTCTGACTGCAGTGATAATTTTGTTTACCATATGTCCCTCTCTTTTTCTTGCGGTTAATCCCAGCACAGTATTCAGTTGTTCCATGTTTTTGAAAACTAACTATTCACCATTCCTTTCGACACAAGAATTATTCTTGTTCTGCCATTTTATCAACTAAAGAATTTCCAATATTTTTGGGATTGAAAGCTTTTGGATAACGCAGAAAAAAGACGTTTATTGATTCTGATCCGTTCTTAGTGTGTAAATTTGAAGGGCGGGGCGTTTTCTGAATTTCACTAACGACTGTGTGGCGCTATCAGGTTATGATAAAACGGTAGCTAATTATTCTTTTTTGTCTATTCGCGACGCAGTTACGATGTAACCCACTCAACAGTGTCATTCTGCCACGTTTGACGTTCTCTCGCTCTCACTTCTTAATATGAACGTTTTTATTTCCCGCTTGGATGTCGTAGACTCTTTCTGCTGTTTCCCACGACCTAGCAAGAACGTTTTCCAAATGTATTCATTTCTTTCTGGCATTGAAGATCGGAGACTTACCAAAACTCTCTTTTCATGAATAGTACGGCTGGAAACGTGTGAAAAGTGGTAAGGAGCAACTCAAAAGCCATCTTTCAAAGCGATTCTATCAATTCTCGCGTTTCCCGGATTTTTTCACATTTTGCGCGTAAGGCGGTAGCATTGTGTTCAATTGCAGACGACGCATTTTATTTGACGCCTTGTCCAATGTCCGAAGGTGTCTAAACGGCTTATCTCCCCAGGAGAGTGGCTCCGGGCGGATTTTGTCTGCAACTGCGACCTCAGTGGTATCGGCGAGTCGATAGACTTTTTCGATCTATTTCTGCACCTTTTCTGTATGTTCTGATATGTATGTGATGTCCATTTTGATGTTTCGGCACCGTCGCCGATCGAAAGATCCGCTAGCCGATACCCCTGCAGTCACAATTGCAGACAAAGTCCACCCGGAGGCACTCCCTCGGCTAACATACCACAGAAGAGAAATCCCGCCAGGTAAAGAAAGTTAGCGAAGTTTTGGAGAGGCGCGTCAACACTGCAGCGCTGCAACCAAGAATAACGACTTTCATTCGCGCTTTAATTAAGGTAAGACGGTTGGCAAACTATGCAAAGCTCGTCTTGTACCATTAGTTCGATTTTTTTCAATGCGAGCTCGCTCTTTGCCCAGTGGTCTTCAAGGTTATCAACTGCTGATATCATTCCTTAGTCAAGGAGACGGGAAACGACCAGCAATGATAAGGACATGATGATGATAAGGACGTGCCACGTAGAACAAACGAAAAAAAAAAAACTCCTCAGACGCCGTCAAAACAAGACATTTTGGGAACCAAACTACCAACACCGTCATAAGCTTGTTCTCTCAGGGATTCAACTAAACCCACTATTCCTATGAAATCTTCTGTTTAACGACACCCGATATTGAATGACCTCCGTATATGGAGTCTAAATTCACAATGATTTCGAAAATCCTGAACTTCGCAGGAACCGCGACAATTCGAAGCAAACCCCAGTAAAGATCTGAATGGAGTACCACTGACCTGGTCGCACATCTTGTCCGGATGTCCTTCGGACACGGATTCTGAGGTGAAGAGGAATGTGTTCGACGCCATCACTGAAAGCTGTCCGAGCAGTGAATGAGCAGCGGTGGCGGCGCCGAGGGGCGGAGCGAGCGCGGCGCCGCCGACGCACCACAAACACGCGATTACACGCGAAAATACACAACGTGGCGAGAGATACCGCCAGCGAAAAACAACTGGAGCGAAACGAAACTACCGCATCAAACATCAGCAGCAGTAGTTCCATAGCCAATTCATATTATAATATGGCCAAAAAGCAAAAAAAAAAACGTAAGGAGGGCATTTGAAACATTCAAAGCAGTTCAAAATTGAGAAGAAGAGGTGGTAATTAGCCTGATGACATGATTTGTGTCAAAAGCCTGCCATAACTTTCCTTAATAATTTGTGTATAGCCGGTTTCGCCTTAATAAATAGTTGCAGAAACGGCAGAGAGGAAAAAAGCGCGGGAAATTGCGCAGGGTTTCAAGAAGGCGCAGTGAAAAAAACAAGTACTATGCACGAATACTGTGGGCGCGAATACCCAGAGTAAATGTGTTGAAACCCCAGAAGTTTACCCATCCCTACCACGCAAGTCATCATCTTTACCCTGGTAGTCTCAACGATGCATCCAGGCTCTGAACCTGTTTCTTCACGTTAGAAACAGATCATATCTGTGAGGACAGGTTATAACAGAAAGCTCGAAGATCGGGTAAGAATGGGAACGGTGAAATATCGATGAAATGTGTGGATGCGCAGACAATCAGAGAGCTAATGCGCACATGGTGCGTGCGTGCGAGCGGGTCCCGACCACTGGATTCTACTAAGTTCTGCACCAACGTTTATTTCTCGATTCAGATGTTCTTGGTCTTGAATTGAAATTATATGGCAGTAGAATGTGGTGGAATGTTCTATCGCTTCTAAACTATAAAAATTGCTAAGCCAAATGCCATTCATGAACAGTAAATATTTGATTGTTTGAAAAATGTGGTGGTAGTGTTTGATTGTTTGAAAAAAAATGTGGTGGTAATGTTGCAAGACTTTCGGACCAGCCTAATACTATACATACTACATGACGGCGAGTTTGTACCATCATTTAAATCAGATTTGAAGATGACGTGTTTGGGATTAAATGCAATGGGTGTTTTGTTGGTTGAAATCCCTAATATTCAAAATTCGCGATATGTCATCATACTGTTGTCAATGCTGATGCTAGATCTATTTTTATGTATAGAAATGGTATTATGAGATGCTGCTCTGTGACCAGTGATAAGATTAAAGTAATTTTTCTAGTTTTCCCAGTGTGGCAATATTAACGACGGAATAGAGGACAAATTTACAGAAATTGCAGCTGAAGACTTTCTCGGCTCAAGCGACACGCGGCCTCACCACCTGTCTGGACAGGCTAGAATGGAGAAATTGTGGATGCGCAGACAATCAGAGAGGCATTTCACACGGGTCGCGAACTTCCTTAGGCCTTCGACCTTTAAAATATTGATTGACTGGCCCTTGGGGCTCGGTAGTTAGAGTTCCCTGTATGTGAGAGGGAATGAGAGGAAAGTTCACTGTTCACGCCATGATAATCGTTGAGAGTGCAAGGTGAGAACTTCGAGGAAGTGATGTTGCACTCTCCATGGATACGAACACTAACGTCTGAAAGATCACCTAATTTGTGCTTTAATGACAGCATTAGTCGAAATTCACAGGTACGAGTTGAAGTGTTATTAGTGTGAAACACTGTCTGTGCATCGTAAACGTTGAATGAACACGAGGAATGATGACTTAGCTGCAAAGGAATTCGAAACGCCACGAAATCAGTTCTTTCAGATGTGTCCGCACTGTGACAATGCTTCAGCTTACACAGAAGCGGTTAGTTGCACGGGGCGCGAACCATCTGGCGGCGTAGCGTGGGTATGGAGCGTTATACCCGGAGTGGGCGGCACCGAAAGGCCCCGCAATTGGCCTATTCGCTGAACTGACCAATAGTAGAGCTTGGCCGCACCCCCTTCCAGGTGCAACGTGCCACACCCCACGCTGGCTTCGCATACAAGGGGCGTGGCCATATCGGATCTGGACCGGGGCTGTTTTCCAGTTTAACGTGCTTTCAAAAAAAAATGCTAGAGGCTCGGCTAGTAAGAGGTGATGAGAAATGCTGTCTCAATCACTAGGATGGAAGAGAAGTCCGTAGAAACGTAAAATTGAGTGGAGGTAATGCCATTCTGTGTAGTTGTGATGGATGTAACAACGTTCAACTCCAATGTGCCTAATTTGACGGGACTTTCTAGTTGCACGTTTGGTATTTTCTTCTTCTTTCTGCCATATGGAAGCGTGTAGTGAATGCCCTGCAGGTACCATGGATACCTCAAGGCATATCTCGTCCATGCAATGCCATCTATTTCCATTCTTTTATCTGTAGTAATGACAAATGAATCTTTTTGATATGTAAAACTACGACCTAACATCAATGGGAGGTCCTGCCTAATTCCTGAATCTCCTAGTTTTAATATGTGATGCTGAATGACTCATTATAAGCTCTGAAAGATCAATACTACTTGAACAACGAGGTATTAATTGTCTAATGACAATGCAATTAGAAAGTCCAATCAAATTGGATACATTGGAGCTAAACGTTGTTACATCCATCACAACTTCACAGAATGGCATTGCCTCCACTCATTTTTACGTTTTTATGGACTTCGTTCTGGTCCTAGTGGGTGAGATAGCATTTCTCACCACCACGTGCTAGTGTTACTAGCCGAGCCTCTAGCAATTTTTTTTGAAAGCACGTTAAACTGGAAAACAGGCCCGGTCCAAAGCTGATGTGGCCACGCCCCTTCCATGCGAAGCCAGCGTGACTATGTATCTGCAGGCACTTTCGGAGACGCTGTGGAAGAAGACCACAAGACTATTGTGGAAGAATGCGGCGCCTCGGAACCACCTGCATGGCCTCACGCACGAACATCAAGGAGCGAACATTTGAGCAAAATCTCTAGAATGAAGACTTGAGCTGATGATGCCTTCAATCAGTGCCCATTTAAATACCACTTTGTTAGCAAATTAACGAGGAGAAACCCAAAGAATTTCAATTTCCATGTCTCTAGTCAGGCGCTCAGCGGTCATGCCAACACATTTCAGAACCAATTAGAACATTGTTTCGAAATTCGTCACCAAATCAAGAAAGCAAGGCGCAGCTGTGATTAAAAACGAGAAGATGGTCGAGAAACTCGTTTTCCGGGACGACCCTTTTATGTGGCTAACGGGATGATAACATCTAATAACGCTGCAAGAAGAGCCGACTGGACGGCGAACCGAACAAGAATGTTTTTCCGGGTGCAAGATGGGATCTTCATCGCTGATGGCGCCTCTTATGAGCTGAAATATTTTCAGGGAAGAAAAATGTTCAGACGCTCCGAAGATTGTTCGATATTGATGAAATTCAGAGTTATATAGTAGGTGCTACCTGTGAGAAATGGTAGATGACATCAGAAAATCATCAAGTATTCCGTGCACTTCATCACGTGAACGCGAGGCTGATGTAATCGGGCTGTTTTATGTCATCAATCCGGTGCCTATCCGTTTTGGACGATATCAATTACTTTGACAGACAAATCCGACAGGTGGGAGTGTTCACAGAGGTGGTAGACCTCCTGGGTATTTGGGGGGATACCCAGTATCTTAGTGGTGTGGGAAAATCATGACTTATAATAAAGGGCTTAGTCTGTCACGTGTGTGTGTGCGTGTGTGTGTGTGAAACGAAATTCGAGGGCGTGGCTTAGAGTGAAGAAAATGTTCTACACCGGATCCACTGATGCTGTAGGAGTGCGCCGGCGTCCAAGAGTGGAGAAACGCCTGGAGTCGGGTCCAACTGTGTGATAAGGGTGCGCCGGCGTCCAAAAGAGGGGAAACGCCTGAAGTCGGGTCCAACGGTGTGATAAGGGTGCGCCGGCGCCCAAAAGTGGGGAAACGCCTGAAGTCGGGTCCAACGGTGTGATAAGGGTGCGCCGGCGCCCAAAAGTGGGGAAACGCCTGAAGTCGGGTCCAACGGTGTGATAAGGGTGCGCCGGCGTCCAAAAGTGGGGAAACGCCTGGAGTCGGGTCCAACGGTGTGATAAGGGTGCGCCGGCGCCCAAAAGTGGGGAAACGCCTGAAGTCGGGTCCAACGGTGTGATAAGGGTGCGCCGGCGTCCAAAAGTGGGGAAACGCCTGGAGTCGGGTCCAACGGTGTGATAAGGGTGCGCCGGCGCCCAAAAGTGGGGAAACGCCTGAAGTCGGGTCCAACGGTGTGATAAGGGTGCGCCGGCGCCCAAAAGTGGGGAAACGCCTGAAGTCGGGTCCAACGGTGTGATAAGGGTGCGCCGGCGCCCAAAAGTGGGGAAACGCCTGAAGTCGGGTCCAACGGTGTGATAAGGGTGCGCCGGCTTCCAAAAGTGGGGGAAAGCCTGAAGTCGGGTCCAACGGTGTGATAAGGGTGCGCCGGTGTCCAAAAGTGGGGAAATGCCTGAAGTCGGGTCCAATGGTGTGATAAGGGTGGCCGGCGTCCAAAAGTGAGGAAACGCCTGGAGTCGGGTCCAACGGTGTGATAAGGGTGCGCCGGCTTCCAAAAGTGGGGGAAAGCCTGAAGTCGGGTCCAACGGTGTGATAAGGGTGCGCCGGCGCCCAAAAGTGGGGAAACGCCTGGAGTCGGGTCCAACGGTGTGATAAGGGTGCGCCGGCTTCCAAAAGTGGGGAAATGCCTAATGGTGTGCGGGTCCAACGGTCGTGATAAGGGTGCGCCGGCTTCCAAAAGTGGGGGAAAGCCTGAAGTCGGGTCCAACGGTGTGATAAGGGTGCGCCGGCGCCCAAAAGTGGGGAAACGCCTGGAGTCGGGTCCAACGGTGTGATAAGGGTGCGCCGGCGCCCAAAAGTGGGGAAACGCCTGAAGTCGGGTCCAACGGTGTGATAAGGGTGCGCCGGCGCCCAAAAGTGGAGAAACGCCTGGAGTCGGGTCCAACGGTGTGATAAGGGTGCGCCGGCGCCCAAAAGTGGGGAAACGCCTGAAGTCGGGTCCAACGGTGTGATAAGGGTGCGCCGGCGCCCAAAAGTGGAGAAACGCCTGGAGTCGGGTCCAACGGTGTGATAAGGGTGTGCCGGCGCCCAAAAGTGGGGAAACGCCTGAAGTCGGGTCCAACGGTGTGATAAGGGTGCGCCGGCGCCCAAAAGTGGGGAAACGCCTGGAGTCGGGTCCAACGGTGTGATAAGGGTGCGCCGGCGCCCAAAAGTGGGGAAACGCCTGAAGTCGGGTCCAACGGTGTGATAAGGGTGCGCCGGCGCCCAAAAGTGGAGAAACGCCTGGAGTCGGGTCCAACGGTGTGATAAGGGTGTGCCGGCGCCCAAAAGTGGGGAAACGCCTGAAGTCGGGTCCAACGGTGTGATAAGGGTGCGCCGGCGCCCAAAAGTGGGGAAACGCCTGAAGTCGGGTCCAACGGTGTGATAAGGGTGCGCCGGCGCCCAAAAGTGGAGAAACGCCTGGAGTCGGGTCCAACGGTGTGATAAGGGTGTGCCGGCGCCCAAAAGTGGGGAAACGCCTGAAGTCGGGTCCAACGGTGTGATAAGGGTGCGCCGGCTTCCAAAAGTGGGGGAAAGCCTGAAGTCGGGTCCAATGGTGTGATAAGGGTGCGCCGGCGTCCAAAAGTGGAGAAACTCCTGGAGTCGGGTCCAACGGTGTGATAAGGGTGCGTCGGCTTCCACAATTGATAGGAATTCGCTATGCGGGTCTATTTCTGCATGAGGGGTACGCTTATCCTGTTTCGGCGGACCATCCTACCTAAATCACCTAGATGTACATTGTTTTCTTTCGTATCCATGTTCTCTTCCCATTCCGTTTGTGTCTGAATGGACCACTCCTTCCTTTCCATTTATATACACCGGTGGACCCTTATCACTTGAATTACCACAACAACCAGTTGAGCCTGAATCATTTCAAGATAACATTTGCACTGAATTGGTTACCTCAGTTCTTCACGGCCACTAACTTCGCTCATATTGGAGAGCAAACTTCGTTCATCTGGGGGGGGGGGAGGGGGGGAGGGGGGGGGAAGCTACCACCTACAGGATCAAGGGTTTCTCAGGAGAGCGACAGAACAGATTTGATCAATCCATTCACACTTTTGTGTTTGCTTTCAACGTGCAGTATGCGAGCGAAGCGAGCACCTATAGAAGTCTGGAGGTCCGGCGTTAGCCGGACAGCCAGACTGGTAATTTAATAAGAGGGTTAGTTCGGAACTAGGCCCCTATTCCCCATGATTCCTGGTAATAGTGGGAGAACTACATACTATAACAGCTATCGTTAGGAGGAGATGGTAATCTCTAGACATAATTGGCCGTTCTGTAAGGACCAAAGACCAAGGATCATTCATTTATGTACTTACCAGTCTGGCTGTCCGGCTAACGCCGGACCTCCAGACTTCTATAGGTGCTCGCTTCGCTCGCATACTGCACGTTGAAAGCAAACACAAAAGTGTGAATGGATTGATCAAATCTGTTCTGTCGCTCTCCTGAGAAACCCTTGATCCTGTAGGTGGTACCCCCTCCCCCAGATGAACGAAGTTTGCTCTTCAATATGAGCGAAGTTAGTGGCCGTGAAGAACTGAGGTAACCAATTCAGTGCAAATGTTATCTTGAAATGATTTAGGCTCAACTGGTTGTTGTGGTAATTCAAGTGATAAGGGTCCACCGGTGTATATAAACGGAAAGGAAGGAGTGGTTCATTCAGACACAAACGGAATGGGAAGAGAACATGGATACGAAAGGAAACAATGTACATCTAGGTGATTTAGGAGGGTCCGCCGAAACAGGATAAGCGTACCCCTCATGCAGAAATAGACCCGTCTAGCGAATTCCTATTACTTTTGGACGCCGGCGCACCCTTATCACACCGCTGGACCCGACTCCAGGCGTTTCCCTACTTTTGAACGCCGGCGCACCCTTATCACACCATTGGACCCGACTTCAGGCTTTCCCCCACTTTTGGAAGCCGGCGCACCCTTATCACACCGTTGGACCCGACTTCAGGCGTTTCCCCACTTTTGGGCGCCGGCACACCCTTATCACACCGTTGGACCCGACTCCAGGCGTTTCTCCACTTTTGGGCGCCGGCGCACCCTTATCACCCCGTTGGACCCGACTCAGGCGTTTTCCCACTTTTGGACGCCGGCGCACCCTTATCACACCGTTGGACCCGACTCCACGACGCTTTCCCCACTTTTGGCGCCGGCGCACCCTTATCACACCGTTGGACCCGACTCCAGGCGTTTCCCCACTTTTGGACGCCGGCGCACCCTTATCACACCGTTGGACCCGACTCCAGGCGTTTCCCCACTTTTGGGCGCCGGCGCACCCTTATCACCCCGTTGAACCGAGTTGAGGCGTTTCCCACTTTTGGGCGCCGGCGCACCCTTATCACACCGTTGGACCCGACTCCAGGCGTTTCCCCACTTTTGGACGCCGGCGCACCCTTTATCGCACCGTTGGGACCCGACTCCAGGCGTTTCCCCACTTTTGGACGCCGGCGCACCCTTATCACACCGTTGGACCCAACTAGGCGTTTCCCCACTTTTGGGCGCCGGCGCACCCTTATCACGCATTTGGACCCGACTTCCAGGCGTTTCTCCACTTTTGGGCGCCGGCGCACCCTTATCACACCGTTGGACCCGACTCCAGGCGTTTCCCCACTTTTGGGCGCCGGCGCACCCTTATCACACCGTTGGACCCGACTCCAGGCGTTTCCCCACTTTTGGACGCCAGTGCACCCTTATCACACCGTTGGACCCGACTCCAGGCGTTTCTCCACTTTTGGACGCCAGTGCACCCTTATCACACCGTTGGACCCGACTCCAGGCGTTTCTCCACTTTTGGACGCCGGCACACCCTTATCACACCGTTGGACCCGACTCCAGGCGTTTCCCCACTTTTGGACGCCGGCGCACTCTTATCACACCGTTGGACCCGACTCCAGGCGTTTCTCCACTCTTGGACGCCGGCGACTCCAGGCGTTTCTCCACTCTTGGACGCCGGCGCACTCCTACAGCATCAGTGGATCCGGTGTAGAACATTTTCTTCACTCTAAGCCACGCCCTCGAATTTCGTTTCACACACACACACGCACACACACACGTGACAGACTAAGCCCTTTATTATAAGTCATGATATGTCTTGAATAAGGGGAAAAGCTAATTATTCTTCGAAGGAAATGTCTTTCTGATAATGGTAGAGTAATAAAATGAAAAGGCAACTAGAGAAGAAAAACTCGCACAATATGGAAAATAAGAACGATAGTGTCGTACCCCTATAGGACTGTCTCTAAAGTTTCATATTCCTAAGTTTTTTTTTCATGTCTTTTTTTCGTAAAATTTGTGAAACTTGCCTTGTGAAAGCCTTGCAATCAATTTCTTCTTTTGTGCTGGTTCCTATTCACTCCAGAAAGCATTCCAAGAGTGCAGTGATAGACGAACCCCTCCCCCCCCCGACCCCTTTTTCTCCCCTCGCCCGCCCTCGAGAGTGGGTCGACAATTTTTTTGGAAATTTATGAAAGAGGCAGAGTTCCTGGATTAACACAGGTAGCAATCTCTCTTTATCCTGTGATTCTTTGTTTCTCTATAATCTTTATGTTAATTTCTTACGGCTCCGTACTAACAATGGTCAACCTTGCCTGATCGCCCCCCCCCCTTTTTACCGACCGCCCCTTCTCCTCACTCTTCCCCGTGAGAAAGTTCTGCGTTCGCCACTGCAACCTCTTACATTCACACAATATAGAAGAGTTTCTGCGGCTAAAAGTTCAGTTTCTTCCACCGGTGGCATGTTCATTTTTCTTGATTTACTTATCTAATGAAAACCTTTCAGGATGTGTAGAAAAAAAAGGTGGGGGGGGGGGTGGTAGGAAAAAGAATGAGTTGGATATGGATAGCAAAATGTGTGGAAACGCTAACAAATGGATGCCTAATATATACACCGACAAGTGTGGTACATGAGAGAAGAGGAGATTCTATGTATACCATTCTTATAAGAAATGTCCAGAACATTGCTGCAGTAATGCAATTTTGCTGAGTTTCTGCTGCAGGAATCGCAAAAAAAATTTTTGAAAGGATTCACTTTTCCATGCTCGCGGAGCTATTCCTGCTGTTGTTTTCCAGAGAGGTCTTGTAATTACTATAGAATTCCTGGAATTTTGTTGGTGGTTGCAATCTGCTTTAAGATTTCTGGTTCCACTCGTGCAAACAATCACACGAAAGCTTTTTGTGTAGCTCAGGAAGTCGGATTTGGATATAAGAGGATTATTCGATGTAAATTTACAAACCCAACAGGAGGAAAATGCAAATTGAAGCAAGAGACGATGAAACTTGGGCAAACGGAAAAAGCTACAGAGTGTACTCAGCTGCTGATGCTGAACGATAAAAGGCTTTGGAGCTTTAATTACGTGGATCAGAATATCCATGCTTTCATCTCGAATGCCGCTAATATGAGTAGAGACCGATAAGTTCGAAAGACCTGTTTGATGATTTGAGAACCGAAGCCGAGATTTGAATATTCAAAAACAAAAGGCCTGTAGTCCTCTTCTCCTTCATCTACCATTCACGACTGTTTTGCCTTTGTCGAATTTTCGACCCTTCGATTCAGTCGAAATCTAATACCCGATAGATGCTATTATTTGGTCCTTAGTAGAGCGAACAGAATACTAACTAAGATTATTCCTATTTTTACTTATTTGTTTGTTTTTACACATAATTACATGTGTATCCGAGGAAAGAACTTGTATAGGCATTACATTTCAACTTTGAGGTTGAATTATTTGTAGTAAGTTGACCCTAATGCAAGCGCAAATATAAGTGATAAAAACACTAGGACACTTAAAAAATGAAATAAAGGAAAATTAATGCAGAAAATCCGAAATTATAGTCCGTTTCAAGGACGACGATAGTTTTGTATTTGTGCCCTGTGATCTGTATTTCTCACCAGCCTCTTCGAATACAGCACTATTTCTCGCATTCTCTCTTTCTCTAACATCTTTACAACAATGTTCCGCGGTGAAACACATTATATACAAACGGAGAGGATGAATCTAAGCTTACTTTGTTGTTATAACGACAAAAATTTCCCACCCAGGAAAAAAAAACGCAGTACCGTGCCAATGGCACACGGAAGACACACTTTTGCACGAATTGGCAACGCTCCAAAAATGGAACGTGGCGATCTCACCAGGAATGGTACATTTATTTCCGCAAATGTCCTTCCTACAAATTAGTCTCACCGACGCCATGACCATTTCCAACAGAAAAACCAATATTAACACTGTTGATTTTGAGAGAAAAAAAAGAACTACCCAAACCACAGGGTGCATTTCTAGTTTATCTTAGGCCTGTATGAAAGAGATAGATTAAAGAAGACCTCCGTAATATTCGATAGCTGTCGAAGCACCGTCATCACACTCGCATATTTCCACCTGCAAACGCATAGCACTCGAAGTTCGATCTGATTCCGGGTCGCACCACATCTCTCGCAGCGGTGACGAAATCGACGACAAGGTCGCGGCGATAACGAGAACAGATAGCGAGAACAATACATGAAATGTGCCCTGAGACTACGCTTCAAGTTCGAAAACTCACACGGCCTGTGGAGGGCAGGGCTAACAGAGGTGAAAAGCTGGATTCAAATGGCAGCAGTGGCGGAAAGCTCCAAAAATGACCATGCTCGGGTTACTGCAGGTGGGTTATTCTAGCCTTTCGTGACTCCAAAAAAAAACACCACATACATTTTCTAGCAAATATGAGAAAATTATTGTCATTAACGATGCCACAATAGCTCCTACCCCTTCCCAAGGCATGATAAGCGCGGTTTGCACGATTTAATCTACTAGTTTTGTTGAAAGTAACCGTCAAATGTTGGGTAATGCGTTTGATTTCTATGTTCGTGCTCTTTTCTGTAGCGCCGTTGTATTTTCCAATGTTTCACGTATGTCTTAAGCCGCGTAATAAATTATTATTATTATTAAAAAAACTTCCGGCTAGAACTATGACAGTATCGGAAGAAGTCCTTAGCTTTTAGCCTAGCTTCCGTATAATGGTAGAGTATGAGACGAAAGTTGAGCCATTTTTTCCATTTTTTTGTTTTTCGACAATTTGTGGCTTATTTATTGGTTATTTTTATGGTTCAGCGTCCTGGTCCACTATGTGCATAACACCTGAGGACGCATACCACAGGTATGGAGTGGGTGGGGTGGGTTGGAGGAGGACTAGCTGAGACTTGAGATCTCGTTCACTTTGGGGACCTGGACAGCCAGGATTTCATGGAGTGAAAATATCAGTATCTAATTTTAATTGATACTTGAGGGCAAAAATTTAGAAACAATAATAAAAAAGAACCTCCTACCACACAACTCGTACACACTTATGTAAGGGGACATCAATGGCAGCATTCATTGAAGTTCCCTGGGAAGTTACAAGCTTCCCGCTTATCCAGAGAGGGACGAGTTTTCCTTGCAAAATGAGATGGACTCACCATTTTACCGCCACTTGTTATCGATGATTGAGACAAGTTTCTCGGGCAAAGTATGCCCTTTTTGCTGGGAAAAAATCGTCCATTCTGGAACGGCGAGGAGACCACGCTCTTTCTGAGAACGTTCACAGAACTCACATAGGAAATATGGACAGGCAGAAGAGGACAAAGGGTAGAGGGGAAGCCCTCAACTGGGTCGCTGAATTTTTGGATTTGCCTCACAAAATGGATGAATTTTGCTGTTCATCCCTATTTATTTATTTATTTATTTATTTATTATGCACATAGGCGTGCTAGGTTAGTAACCGTTGAACATTAGGAAATACGGAACTTATATAGAAAAGACAGAACATGAACTGAGTTAGAAAGGAAATAATGAGTGATGACTGTAGTTGCATAGGTAGAGCTCAGGCAAACGGCACAAAAAATATGTACTAATCTATTTATATGTATTAATCATTATTATTTTCAAAATAATTACCGCTATTTATTATGTTCAATGTTAGAAATATTATTTTTAGTAGTCTTATCATCCATCTGGGTCCACGGAGTGGCGAAGTGGCCACTTTTTTCCTACACCCCTCTCCCCTGGCAAGAAATTTCTGCGTCCTCCTCCAGAGAAAGGTGAGGGACTGCTGAGACAGCTGCGCTAAGATGCACTATTTTAAGCAAAAATGTCAACATTGCGATCAAAAGGACACGGTGTGACTTTGTTTATTCTGGTACTCTCTCAACTAACTATTCAGAGAAGTGTTGTCGCGCTCTGGGTGAACCTCAGGCTAGTTTTTGAGGGGTGGACAAAAAATCCACTTTCAGCAGGTCTGGATATATGTCTAATCGTACCAACCAGGCAGTCACATTCGTAGGTTTATGTATGTACGTGGGTCCTTAGGGAATTTGTTACGAAGAGTACAGCAATTACGAAGATTTGCAATGCAGACGCTTTATGTTGGCCTTTCCTGCGTGCATTTTGGCCGATTTTCACTCAGGATCATTTTAGTCCTGAAACGAAAGATGTAGTAGGTAGATAAGCTCTTTAGCCGTTCATTCCCAAACATTTACCCTAGAGCACAAAGAAGTAGAGACTTTGAGAGACTTTCTATTTAATCTCCGTGTTCTTTCTCCTTCGGTCCTATGCATGCTGCGATCATCATGCAAGATCATCGATGCAAGATCCTGATAAGCAAAGGTGAGATCTCGGCTAGAAAAGCGGATGTAGCCTTTTGGATTACCACGATAGATTCAGAAATTAATGGCAAGATTGAGTTATTCTCAGAAACAATGTGATTGCTGCCCATTATATCATTATGTGAGGTGTAGATTGTAGACTACACTGGGGTATCACGCACTTGTCCGGAGTGGACACACACAACTTGTGCGCAAAAATGATGCCTACCCAGCACCCCCAGAACAAGTTGTCAGGCTACCTTTGCTCCAAAACAACTTGCAGACAACCTTTAAGTGGTAAATCGTTGTCAACGAGGTCTGACTCCATAACGCCTTCCAAAAACCGGTTGTTAGTCATCTTTTCTGCTTATAACTTGTCGATAAGAAAAGGTGAAAACAAGTTGCCTGCAAGCTTTGGAACCGGTAACTTTTCAGCGCGGAAGGGCAAAGAGAACCTGTCAACAAGCTTTGATGAGAGCGAGTTCCACATGTGATCAGAAATTTGCTGGCTGAATCCTTGTTTGAAACTTAGTGGTTTAGAGCTGTACCCGAAGTTGTTATTTTCTTTATTAATGGTCAACGTTTCGGAGAGTTCGCCTTCGTCAGAGCCTGAAAGATAAAATCGACAACGATCTATTCGGACAGAAGTCCACAGTTAGCTGCTAATAAAGAAAATAACAACATTGAGTACAGCTCTACACTACTAACCTGTAAACACGAAAATTTTATGCCGAGGTTCATGGAAAGTCGGACATGGCGATAGCTCTTGTAAGCGAGTTGTTCCAGGGCTTCTGAGTATAGGATAGGTTTATCATTCGTCTCGGGTCAGGATCGATGAACGAAATTCGGAACGAAACCAGGTTGGTAAACCTACTTTTGAGTCCACAATCTCCTAATATTGAATAGTCGTTGAGGTGAACCATCTTTGTTTTGAGTGCTTAACGTTCCATGGATCCCAACCTTGAAAGTTTTTGAGGCAGTAAACTGAAGGACCAGTTGAGAACTGGCAGAGTGGGGGGACTCATTGGACCTCTGGAGAAGAGATGAAAATTGTGAGGCACTTCTAGCTAGGCCTCCGAAGATGAAGGATACGTAGAAACGTTAGGCAGAATAATAAATATACCCAGCAAAACGTTAGGAAACGTCTTCTCAGTGATAAGAGCTCTCCTTGGACGAAAAATGAGAGGGTCTGCAAGCGTAAAGAGATCATAACCGGCAGATACATTCCTGCCACGCACCCGTTCTATCACTCAGCTAGACCACCTTGGTTTTTCCCAAAATAGAAAGGCGTTTCTCGGAGTTTTTACAGCCAGTTATGTTTCCTGGCTGTAATAACAAAGGCCAGACGATTATGATGGAAATTTTGAGCAATCAATAAAAATTTCAATCGCCCCGACTATATTCAACATCCTTGTATAGAAGTATTCGTCCAAAAAAACTTTCACTGTAATCAGCCCATGGCCACAATTCAAAGTCCAGCTTTTTTCGAGAGTAAAATGGCAGTAATAAAGGGCAATCACGAGAGCTGACATATTGGAAAATACGAATAGTGACATGTAACGAATTGAGCAACTGGTACAAACCAGTATTCCGAAAGAGAGAGGGGTTCTATAGATTTGGCTGCGAACGTGAGTGGAAACTGGAAGTTGCTGGATTTGTTTGTCGCTGATGTGTGTTCCTTGCACTCCGCTGAATGGTGTGTCCAGGAAAGGTCGACTTGCGCAGAAAATTTCTGTGGGGAAAACAAGTAGCAAGCAAACACTCGTAAAAATAGCAGTAACAAAGTTAATGGCTCGTACAGAGAAAACTTTTCTTCTCACAGAGAGAACCTTTTTTTTCAACGTATACATTGACATCAAATACATTTGAATTTGAGGAAAATGTTTCTAAGCTAAAATAGATTATGTTGGCCTATCGCCAGCGCTATTTAGCTTCACACCACTATGGACGGTCACTCGCACCACCTGATAAATTCACTGGAGTGGAATTTATCGGTGAGCTTACTCTTGGTAATCACGTTTAACCCTAAAGTTTACCACCTTGTCTCTGTCACTTTTCTTAGACCTCCTGCGTTGTAGGCAAGTCTCCACACACAATTCAGCGGATTTGAACTGGGTATACTCAAAGTGCAAGTACTGCGAAGCCTTGACCGCGCCGCAAGGGGATGCGTCACGTGTCACCGAATCAACGTGGCTGACGTTGCCTGTAATGCTGTCCTTCTCAGCTGTTCGGAGGTGTTTTAAATCCAAATTTCGCTTATGTTTGATGGAGGGGTCCCCACTGTGATTCACAGCACAATTTCCAGCCAAGTTTGAGGGAACGCCTAAATTCAAACAAAAACTGCAAATTCAAAAAAAAAACTGTAGTTCACAGAGTGTAGCGCTGAAAATGTCATAATAAAACAACGCCGGAACAGAAAACGAGGCGATTGCATTCATTGTATGGACCTTCTCGTTGTTACGAAAGGGGTGTTATATCAGAAGGGATTTTTGATAATCATTGATTCTTTCTTTTTTACTTTTTTACCATCTACAAGATTTTTCCACGACCTTTGCTTTCTCATAAATTCTCCTTCTGCTGCCAAGTTTCTCTGCAACCGCTCCTGCGGAGAAATCACCAAGAGCAACGTCCAAGGTCATCGGTTGTTTTAGTAACACATTGCTGGCGAGACCAGGGATGTGTGCGCATTCCATGGGAGATCCATGTGCACAGATGTGTCAATAAAGCATGAAAAAAAGCTCGCAAATGCCCGTGTATCAATCAATGTACATGTCTGTGGAATAGGGGCAGATATAGTTTCGCTTAACAAGGATAAAAAATCTTCAGAAATGGCCAAGAGAGGCTTTTTTTCTGGTTATCAAATGTAAATTTTACTTCGAGGTGAAAGGAGCAGTACTATAAGAAGTTGTAGTAGGGCATTGAAGGTTCAAAAATGGATTGGGTTAGTGCAAAAGTTCTGCAACATTTTTTATTTTATTTTCTAAAACACAAAGACAGTTAGACAGGTGGGTCTTACGTGGCATATGGTAATATGTCCTCAGAGTTTACGAGGGAAGCTCTATCATTACTTGAGCAGCAATAGCTTCGGCCAGTCGAGTCTCACTTCGCTCGTTTGTCTGTTATGGTATCCAGCAAGGACATCCTGTAGCAAGTGCCGATACGATTACATATTTGACTAGAAGGTTGTTCACCATTTGACGGTTTCTTGATGGTACCAGGCCTTCGACCCTGGTGAAATGACGGTTGAAGTAACCCACGCTCTGAAAGCTCATCAAATGTTTATAATGAGGGTTTGCAGGACACCCT
Source organism: Ancylostoma caninum (assembly GCA_037903475.1). Taxonomy (NCBI): domain Eukaryota; kingdom Metazoa; phylum Nematoda; class Chromadorea; order Rhabditida; family Ancylostomatidae; genus Ancylostoma; species Ancylostoma caninum. The sequence goes on from JBAJFG010000313.1 coordinate 751,034, forward strand.
GAAGGCGAGGCCGGATGCCGAACAAGCATTTGCACGGTATTGGTTATAGTAAAGTTGTCAGGACATAAGTACCGCACGGGTTGTGCGAATCTGACTATTCGTGCTGGGTGAACATCGAGGAGTCGCTGTCTCTTCGTCAACATGGATAGGACTTTCTAAAGGATGTTTTACAAGTGGTGGTGGATGCTTGGTCCTGTACGCTAACACGGCCCAGCAGTGTCAATAGATTCCGTGCCCGGGATCACATCCAAAGCATTTAAAAGCAGGCTCGTCTGAATAGAATGAAAGAAGTTTCCCTATGGTGTTGGTGGAGTCACAGCGAAAGCTTTACCTCGAACTCCTAAGTAATGGCATCACAGTGATGAGCGATCTCTGGCGCTACTCAACTCTAAAAGTTGACAGGAGCCATCCATTAAAAAAACGCCCAAAACTATGTAGCAAATGTTAATCGTCTGCAATATAATGTTCACGTCCACAGTGCAAACGCAGGCCGCAGACACCCTCCGTATTCTCCAGTCCTATCGTCTATGGCCTATGACGCTGTCGGATTGTTACCTTTTCCTGGTCAAGAGCAACCGCCTACGGAAAATGAGGCTCAGCAATCAACAGGGACTCACAAGTGAGATGTCAATGTTTCTAGACCCACAACCACCATTGCTCTGACAGAAAGAAGAAGAGAAGCTGCCCACAAGATGAACAAAGGTACTGCACAGTAGTGGTAAATATTCCATTTTTTTGAGATTCTGCTTTAGTGAAGAAATCTATCTCCAAAGAATTCGCAGTGAGTGTTGCAGAACCTTTCACCAACCCAATATGATTTCCTCTTTTAGAAGTAGAAAAGATGCCTATTGTGGAAAAAATCGAAAAAAAACAAGGATTTAATTCCACTGAACCTTATTCAGAGGGAACACAACAGATGTGGAGGGTCAAACCTACTTGGCAAATCAAACTACTCCAAAAGCAACCTTAGCTAGCCACAATATTCTTTGCAACTATGTATGTATAGCGATCACTAAATCGTAGCTATTCAATAGCACGGTTCTATGATGGGATGACGCTGTTTCGCTTAGGACTTCTTCCAAAGGATTTCTGCGATTTAGGCACCTCTATTTACCTAATTTCTTTTTCATGTGTTTTATTCACATGAAAAAATTCTGACGCTCGAATTATGCCTTGCCTGTATAGACTCTTTAAAACTGCGGCTCAGCCTGCATGCTTTTTGAGGGACACTCTTTTTTCGACAACGTCTTCCTTTCCCGTTCATGCCTTGAAAAAAATTTCGGGTTCTCCTGTCCTCCAAAAGCCGGAAATCCACATTCCTTCCCCAAGGAATATATGAGTTATTGCCTTAGTTTCACCATAGATGTTGTAGTAGGAATAGTAATCTAGGTATTCGCTTCTCATATTTTGAACTTTTCAATGGATTGACATTAGTTTGGACCCGAAGTACTTTAATGGTAAATTAATCCAAGCAGTTTGATGGCCTTCTACCACTGACGGACGAAATATGAAAGGTACGAAGGTGTGTAATCGCCAAGGCGGATGTTATAAAATTAAAGATAGTCTCCAGATCCATACTGAATGTTTAAACAGATGGATTGAAGATTGAGCATTTTCCATCAAAATCAACGTTGTTCGCGCAAGAGTTTGTAGAGAGAATTAATGTATGACATTAGGCTCAGCCGAATCACAGGAGCCTCTGCAGGCAACAGCTGTAGAATTCCTGGGGAGCTCCTGCTAAGATCTTTTTTTTCAGTTTTACTCAGAAGTTGAAATCATACTAGTTGAAGACGATCACCTACGGCGACGGAACATCAGTAAATGGCACTTCGTCCCTGTTTCGACGTTACGAAATTAGCACTCTCATTGCCATTCTCAGAAATTCTATATGTACTTTCACTAAAACCACACCTACTATCAATAATCGGGAAAGAGAGCAGATGCGTAGTTTTTTCATCTTACTACTGTTACTACTGAGATTCTTAGTCTTGATGTTGTTGAATATGTTGAACAGAAGGGCAAAGCTTCCCCAGTGCACATCTTGTACGAAAGTAATAAATAGTAAGTAGAGTAATCACTTTACCGCCTCTAATCGTAAAAAAGTATCCCCTCGCATCTGACCTCACAAATCAAAGCCGCAAAGGTCTCGGTAATGCGCCAGCTCGTTTATCACAAGGATGCACTCATAATTACGATTAATTCTTGGATTTCCAGCCGTGAACCAAAATGCCTCTGATGTTTTGCGCGCTGGAGTCTCGGGTTCAGCGAGAAGATTTTGGCAGTCATGGCAACTGGAACATTCAAGTGATACTTCGTTTAAGATTGGCCAGCTATATGTGGATATCTCTAAACGAATCTCACAAATCTGCACACATAACATTGGGAGACCACCTTTGAAATCAGGGCATCATCTAACTTTCTCCCGCCTTCCTTCTTTAAACTGGTCCTAATTTAACGATGATGTACATACATGCTAGTCAGTGGCGGACGCAGAAAGTGGGCGGGAGGGGGGGCGTGGGAAGAAAAGTGGGATCTCCGCCGTTTTGGGGACCCAGACGGAAAACAAAATTAATAATAATAATAATTATAATAATAAACAATAAATAAAAAATATATTAAAAATAATAATAAAAATAAACAATTAAAAATAAACTAACACAAGGTTTTTATTTGTATTGTAAAGTAATTTCGAAAATTTGGCGACCCATTCTCGGGGGGGGGGGGCGCGCGCTCCCCCCCCCCCCCCCCCCTGCGTCCGCCACTGATGCTAGTAGGTATAAGTTCTTGTGCGGGGATTTGAAGTACCATCCAGCAAAATTTCGGATTCTCTTGAATGAAATGGATATTGAGCGCGGTCACGAGTACTTTCCGATCAGACCGAAATTTTCGAGTTATCTCGCCTGTGTGCAGAGCTATTCTCATCATGAGAAGCCATCCACCTCATTTTCTCCCGGGGTCGATCAGTCGGATTCGTTACTATCACATCACTGCCACCGCGAAAAAAAAAGATTCCTGATTTTTTGTTATATATTTATACCCGGTGAAATGTGTCGCAGAGTATGTTACGCAGAAAAGCCTCAAGATATTAGGTTGGTGCAGGTTCGTCGTCCTTCCTTCATTGGCATCATTTTTTCCAGAACTTTACCGAACTATAACCTTGGACGTCCCTAAATGGTTCGAAAGACGTTTAGCTGGTAAGCGGAAAATTCGCAGACTGTCATAACTGAGTCGGCATTTTTGGCGATTTTCCTTCTGGGTAGAAAGAGCTTATGAAGCCGGAAGGGTGACACCCATATAGCAATTCCTAACTAATATTAGTTGCCCAGAAAAGTTCCGGGGCATTAGGTGGCATTTCATAGTTTAACGTCGTTTTGCTCCTTGCGATTGCCATATCCTGCAACGGTTTTCAAGCATGTTGGTAGCTTGAAACATACGCTATCTTTGGCTCTGATCCAGTGTAAAACCAATGGTATGCATTGTAAGCTAATTCGCAGAATTTTGCTTTATGAATTCAAATTGGGACAACCAACAGCGGGAGCCGCCCTCAGCATTAGTACTGCGTTTGTGGAAGGTACCTTTTCCAAAATGCCAGGGCCTCCTATCTTCTTTATTATTCTAAGCGGGGCTGAGAGAATGGAAAATGCTGCACAAGGTGGTCAGCAATTTGACCGTCGCAAAGGCGCCTTGAATGAGCAGATTGGATCCCACCTTTGACGCACGCTTTAGACATGATTCTAAAAAAATTCGTCCGGATAACTTCTGGTAGGGTGGTATGGTACATAGGTGGTTGCTTGATTTCAGAACGATTGGTCCATTCGAAGAATGCTCCTTACCACATCACATTCAAGAATCCCTGTCACCATTCAATGGAATGAAACTTCCTGATACTTCGACTCGGCTTTCAATGTTGTCAGAAGAGGTGCGTGACTATTTCAACATGTACCAGTTTCATAACACTTCTATTTATACCCAGGTTAATTCGCATTAAACGTAATGATACATCACCTTACCCATAGAATCTCTTGAAATCCTAAAAATATGTAAAGCGTACTTTGCCCCGTCGTCGCTCGCCCACGCATCTAATTCGTGATTTAATTGAGCAAAGAACACTCAAAAGGAATAATTAAATCAGCCATGCAGAGATGTGCGAAATATGTACATCGGTCGATTTAATTGAGCAAAGAACACTCAAAAGGCATAATTAAATCAGCCATGCAGAGATGTGCGAAATATGTACATCGGTCGATTCGATACATCGATTCTGATCCCATTTCTAACCACCATCACAGATTTATTTCTTGAGATTTTTTAGTGGTTAACGTTGGCTCTCTGCGTTGTTTTTGTCGCGGACGGCGATCACTTCGCAATTGATCGTTGGTCACAATGAACACGCCGCTGCGCTCTTCGTCTGTTCCAGCCATTAACCGCAATAAGCGACGCCATGTGGATTTGGGGTCACCACAGAAATCAGATGTGCTAGCTCAACTTTTGGTAGCATCGCAGCAGGACGTCCCGGCCTATGTGAGAGTGATTTTGGAGGCCCTCATGAAAATGAGAGAGCAGATGGCGACGGTCAAGAAATCGTACGAAAAGGTATCAGAGGAAAACACGCAGCTGAAACTCGAAAACTCTGACCTCAAAAAAACTCATTCAAGAAAAATACTCTCAGCTCAATTCTCTTGTACCTGCACCCTCTCACCAACCATCTGAAAACTCCGTTGATCTATTGTCCCTCCAACATGAGTTCGAGGGGCAGAGATCTGTAGTGATCTCGGGCGTACCAGGGGCCAGTTTCCATTCTTCTGTTGAAAGAGCTTACCATGATTCGCAATGTGTTAATTCTATCGTGAAACATCTCCAAATTGAATGTACTCCTTGTGGTGTGTGTCGCATAAAGAAGATAAATGCTGATCGTGGTCGCATTGTCAAAGCTATTTTGAATAGCTCAAGATTTCAGCAGCCAGCCGTAAGGTGGGCCCCTCGTTTGCGTTCCTTTTCGCACAAGGGCATCTTTTTACGCCCTTCTTTAAAGGCAGCAAGAGCCGAAATCCTCGACTCCGAGCTGATGTGATCATGGTGAAGTACAGACTCAGCACATCATAAATGTGAAAGCGAACACCTCTTCATGCCCTTGTCAAAATATCTGCGTCTTCGCAGACGACTTCAATTTGCCCCTGATAGAGTGGAGTCAGCCAGATCGATGCAAGGGCACCATATCATTGAAGTTCATAGATGCTTTCGACGACCATGGGCTTACTCAAGTTGTATCATTCCCAACTAAAGGTTCTTCTTGCCCTGATATTTTACTTGTTAACAATATTTCGCTGATAACCTCAGTAAAGAATGGTCCACCCAAAGCAGTGATCACTACACCATTACTTCTCGCTTTCTCTTATGAAGTCACATGACAAAATAACATGGTACCATGATTTCATAAAAGCTGATTTCAACGGAATGAGGAACTATCTCCGCTATATAAATTGGCTAGGTTCATTCAATACGGTAAATGATTTCAATGACAAATATCTCTTTCTTGGTATCTTGCACTACGCCACGGACTTGTTTGTCCCATTTAAAGTAAAATGGATGCTTCAGCAAAGACTAACGAGTTATCTTTATTCCATAGCTAATTTCAGAGACCACGTTTGGAATTTAGCTATTCATCGGGGCTCTGCATCGGGTTGGTCCAATTACCATCAATTCAGCAAAAAGTTTCTCAAGGAACTAAATAAATAGATATAATGCGTACATGGAGAAAACACTCTTGGATAGAAACGGTGTCAGAACTTTATACAAGTTACTCAATATTAGACTTTCGGATAAATCTCGTGTTGGAACATTCACCGACAATCAATCTAATTAAGCTGTGACTGATCCTGGTAAGGCCGACGTTACAAACGAGATATTGTAGAAATTCTTAGTTTATGGACTTCTTCTGCCACCATAAATCCGGATGATATTCCGTGCATAGTTCTGGAAGACTGCAGATATGAAGTAGCTGGTCCACTAGAATTTCTCTTCAATTTTAGCATAATGAGACCTGAAGTACCAATAAGGGGAAAACATTCGTTTTTCTTCCTTTGCTGAAAACGAGGCCTTCTTGTGACCCAGAGAACTACAGGCCCATAAGCCTAACTTCGATTTATGTACGTGTATTCGAGAAAATTCTAAAAAATTATCCACTCAGTCATTTAGAGAAGCATAGTATCATACCAAATTTCAGCATGGATTTTCAAAGGGTAGATCGACGGAAACGTCACTGCCTCAATCTCAGCATGATTGGATTGCAGTTTACGATGCTAGTGGAAGCTCAGATGTTGTTTATTCCGACTTCCATAAGGCATTCGATAAAGTTCCTCACAATATTCTGATCCATAAATTGGAGCTTATTGGAATTCATCCTATAGCTAGCAATTGGATTGCTGAGTTCATCATAAATAGAAAGTTTGGATTGAAGGCTCCTTTTCCAGTACTCGCAAAGTTTCAGGTGGAGTGGCACAAGGGGAAGTGCTTTCACCGGTACTGTTTAACATGTTCACAGCTGATTTCCATTCTATCTTCTCCTCACTAGGTGTGACTTGCAACATGTTCGATGATGACACCAAAATTTATCGAGCTGTTGAAGGGGAAATACAGGATAACAACCTTCAAGTGGCTACCAATAAGGTGTACGAGTGGTCATGTATGAATAGCTTGCCTCTAGAAAGCCACGAAATCCGGAGTACCCTTTAAACGGCGTAAAATTAAAAGTTCTGTCTGTGGTGCGGGATCTTGGCTTTGTTTACGACAGAACCGCAGTTTTTCTCGTCACTGTAATCTTCTAACTTCCAAGGGTCATTGCCAAGCATTCAACCTTTTCAGAGCACTACAATCTCGGGACGACAACGTTTTCTTAAGAGCATACAAAACTCATGTCCGACCATTACTAGAAACTGGTACTACTATTTTTTCTCGATATAAAAGAGGACATTTGGGCTCTTGAAGAGGTCCAGAACAGCTTCACAAGAAAACGTATGCTGAGTTCCCATTGCATGTGGTATTCAGAAATTCCCAGTGGCATTGAGCGCAACAAAGTTTTTGGTCTAAAAACAATTGAGTTGAGAAGGAAAGGAAATGACGTGATCATGTTGTACAAGCTATTCAAGGAAGGGAATTATGAACCTCCCACCATCCGGTTTAATATAGTTTTACGCTCTAATGTTCTTTCTGACAAGCTTAATCTGTTTCGAAAGCGTGTTATGCATTTTCTGTGACTGCTTTTTTTCGTTTTATGCTTCCTGTTTTATGAATTTTATTTGGTTCATGCATGCTCACTGAAAAAAGAAAGTATGCGAAGTTCCTCGAGGTAGTTTTCGTTTTTAGAACAAGATTGAAGAATAAATACAATTCTGAAATAATTAATTAGTTCCATTATTAATGCCATAGAAAGGTTTCATGCTGAAAAGGCTGTAAAATTCATAGAGGATTTTTGCCTATTTGCCCATTTCGTTCTCGTACCATGTAGGGGTAAATAGGTTCAAGAAATAGGACCTCCCAGTCAATACGCGAGGAGGACCTACCTTTGTGTAACGTGAAGGTAAAAACATACCTTGTGTTGTCTCCCTTCACAATCAGAGGCAAGAACACTGATCAATTCCCACGAATGTAAGAAAAACTTCCAAAGAATCCTTGAACAAAGCTGTCGCTGGATATTTTATGTCGCTTTTCCTGGACTTTTTTCCACTGTTTCCTTTTTCGCCCTTTCTCTAGTACAGTCTGACTTCTGCTTTTCGTTGTCACTCCGTCTTCCCTTCCAGTGACGTTAATTTAGCGGGTTGTCCGGATTGTCTTCGTTGCGAAATGAGTGCGAAAAAAGGAGGTGGAAGGAAATCAGACAATATGAGGTGAAGAAAATGGGACTCATTTGTGGTAAAGTGAAAGAGCAGTGTAGTCCTCTCACCTGAGAGAGACGAGACAATTGCAGGAGAACGCTGGAAAAACTGCCTAAAATGGGAGACTTTGATCGTAAAATGCGTTTCTCTCTCGTATTGCATTGGTTTTCCTGTCTGAAGCTTCCTCCAGGCGGCCATTCACCGCGCACCACCATGAAGTGCTCCAGACAACTTATTTTAGAAATGTCCGAGTTGTGCACCAGTATTACCATTTGCGTCATTCAGGAACACTTGTCAGACTACATTTATCGGTAAATCAGCGGTCTGAGAGGTGTTCCCGGAAGTCAAGTGAGAAATATCGCAAACAAGTCAAAACGCAAAAATGCATTCCTGAGAGAACTTGGCAAACAACAAAAGAACAAAAGGATAGGGTAATTGTAATGCAGCAAGAGGACATTTCTGAAACATAACAAACACTTCGAAGTGTTGCGCGGTGAATAGATGTCTGCGGAAGGTTCTAGACAGGAAAAGCAAAGTAACATGGGACAGACTATCGTATTTTTGTGGCAGAAACTTCTCATCCGGATTTTTATGGATGATACGTATAAAAAGGAAGCGTGAAAGTAACAGTAAAAAATCAAGGCTCGAAATAGCAATGAGGAGTGTTTCTACATATATACATTTATTTATTTATTTATTTAGTACAACACGAGGGTGTGCTACCGAATACAGTGCAAAGAGCATGAGTCAGTATCAGAAACACGAACAAAAATAAAAAAAAACAACATGTCACACAAACAGTTAGGGCGAGATTAGCAACACAATAAAATACACATACATATTTTCTCAGAGTTGGCGAACTGTGGCGCGTTCTGTAGTTTTGGTTCCCATTTTCCAGAATTTTCACTATATCTTTTGTTTTCGCCCACATGCGAGTACACATTTTAAGCGAATAACTAAATAAAATACTGAGTGAACAAATAAGAAAAGGGATAAATAGTACTGGAATATCGTCAAGCTTTAGTTGTTACTCTATTTACATTTTCAAAACCTTCGAGTTTCCTCTGCCGGCAAAGATATGCTTTTGTGGGCTCCCATGCCCAACAAGAAGCTCTTGGCCACGTGTGCTGTCCATGCTTTGACCTTTTCAAGTATGGGGAACATTCGCACTCAATGGCCTCTACTATTCCGTATAATTCTAGCACAACGGGTGCGTACCATGTTTAGGCAACGTTTTCGTTTTTCTTGTTCTCATTGTAGCTGTCGTCATTTTTAAAGACTAACTCAGCTGAACAAACTGAAATGAACTGGAATGAGTGATCGAGGAGCGTTACACGCATGCTCAATGGGTAATTCCAATGAATTGTCTCACATGGAAGCGTATTTTTCGGGCGATCAAGCCAAGCCATTCCTGATTAGAGGCAGTTTACCACCTCGTTTTCGTGTTTGAGGTTTTAGCGGTTTCTTGAACTCTTAGATGTTCAGGATCCAGCGGTATACCTAAAATGTCACAAAGAGGTCTTTGAACCCTACTTCTTAACGTTCTTCGGGACGAGATTTGTAACAGTTTGTCGAGCCGAGTAGACGCGTGAAGCCGTTGATCTCATCCATCGGACACGTCAGAACGTGTTGGCCAACGCTGCAGAGTGGAGGGCAGCCAGCACATTTACGGACCGCTCCGCCCAGGTGATCCGTGAACTGCACTTTCGGACCCTCCAAAAACGGAGTTTTTATCATTTTTATGCGTTTCGACGTATATCATTGGAATCATCGTGGAGAGAGGGTCTAGAATCTGTTGATACCTACAATCCACAAAACGAGGTGACACACTGCCTTGAGGTCGGGATCAGTCCGTACAGTACGCCCATTTTTGCGTGTCTGGCGCGTGGGACCAACCCCCCTTTCAAGAGTGCGGCGCCCGTGGAGTTTCACACCGTTACGATAAGATAATTTGGACTAAAACAGATCATTTTGCAGATTCAATTTTGAAATCTAGTTCCAGAAGATTACAAGTATCATCAGACAAAAAAGTAGAGATTCTAAACGCTTCTGGATTCCACTAAGACCGAAGGAAGTTTGTAGAGGGTGTTTTTAGTGTTACAAGGGAGTGTCCAGGGAATATACACGTTCCTAAGGCTCTAGCCTGACTAATAAGGAAGCGCAGGATGTAAAGAACGTGAGTCTGTGCAGGAAATATGGCTTTCGCACAGAGTAATCCCATCCACAACAAAAGAAATATGAAGCAGTCTTCCTCGACTTCAAAATTCCATCCTTTTCATGATGTTTGTCGCAATAAGGGAGAACTCCTCCTTGAACTGCACTTGTTTGAGACCTTTTTAGGAAGGATTGTAACCATTCCATATTGAAATGCTGCAAAATGCTTCGAAAATAAGGTCCAGTACTTGTCAAAAAGGGCGCGGCTCACCGGTGAGCCGCGCGGTCCCACGCGACCGAAAAAGCGCGGCTCACCGGTGAGCCACGCGGTCGTCAATGGGTTAATTTGTTTATTTATTCAGCCTTTTATTTAGTTACTTATACAGTTTTTTTTTGCGCTCAAATGCGGCCGAAAAAAAAACGCACAACTCTTTACAAGATGGGAATAAAGACGATAGAACGGGGTACATTTCAGTACCATTTGAGCTAAGATATGCAGACAAATTTGAAGAGAGACCGTAGCGGAAAACCAGAACGGCTAACCACCTGCTTCTGCGGCCATTCTACCTACTCAGACACTGGGCCGGAAATTCCGCAGCAGAAAACCGGAATTTCCGCAGGTAACCAGTCGGTTTTTTGCTGTTCTGCTGCGGAATTTCCGGTATCAACCGTGAAGAGCCGGAGCAACGCCAATAAGTCAGTGTGCCTCGTCGTTAGATGACGTGCCCTGCTGCGGAATTTCCGGAGTTCGGGGCAACTCTTTTCTTCTGCGGTTTTCCTGCGTTTCTGCTGCGGAAATTCCGGAGCGCTTTATTGCTCTGCGTCTCTCTCACTGCGGATCTCTTTCTGCTGCTGTTTTTCCGAAAGCCGTTTTATTCTGCTGCGGAATTTCCGGAAGGCCCATGTTCTGCTGCGGAATTTCCGGCAGTTTGTCTGAGTAGCTGCTGCAGTCCTTCTGTTTCTTCTTTACTCAAACTCGTTCCATTGCGGCATTTGATCCACGCCGTGTTACTGTTGCTAGGGAGGCAAGTGTTTTGACCAAATACGGCAAATGCATTGCACTATTTTTACTACCAACATGATTCAAACTGATTAAATCAATTTCGATTCAGCGTTATGTGATGTTAAAAAGGTCATAATTCATGCATTCTAACAAAGAATAGGTTAGACTCCGCACAGAACTAGCCATTACATTGTGGATGATCCTCAAAGGGCAAGAAGGAGATCATGTAGTGGATCTAGAACTACACATATCGCTACAACTACCACGTCTAGAAGCTTCCTTGAGCAGTTTCAGTGGATTTTTATGGACTTGGTATGCTGCAGAAGCCTGCAGGCTGTAACTCTACCGGAAATTTTGTCATTCCTTGAAGAGAGGAAGGTAAGAAGTCTCTGAGGTTTTTAGAGGTTGAGTTCAACATCCTGCAATCAATACTAGCACTTTCTAATAATAACATTCGGTCTATAGTTCCACTTTTCTGTAATGACACGTATAGAAATAATCAGAGCTAGGATTCACGACCGCATAACCAAGAAAACTCGGGTTAGCAAACCAACTTTCACGTTCTACGTCTCTTGGCATCATATACTCTTTGGCGCATTCCATAAATCCTAGCCCAGATGAATAAATGCGCTATAGTTTGCATATTCTTGGTGAGGTTCAAAACCGTCGCACTGCATTTCAAATGTCTGTTCCAAACTCTCACCAATAGGCGGAAATTCCCCTCTGCGCTCTGCAAATCGAATTCTCACATTAGTTTTTGATTTTCCAAACATTTGCACTCTCTGGAATTGGGACCTCTTCTGTTTACGTGCAATTCTACAAAAGTGCACGATTACAGGCGCAAACAGTTGTCAAGCCTCATTAAGATTTAACGATGCCGATTGTCTGAAATGATGATTCGGCCTGAAGGTGTGGATTGATTTGGTGGTGTGGGTGACTTTTGAAGAAAGAAATGACTGCGGAACAAGCCAAAAAAGCAAAAGAAACCAAGGCAATGCTTCTTAGCAGAGATTGAGATTAAATTTGGTTCCAGATTTTATAGGATGAAAAGTTCTTGTGGCGCTGTGCTGTCAATGTAGTGGAATTCATAAACATGCTTCGAGAAGTTGTCGAGTATTCAGCGTCTTCTTTAGGTGGACGAGTTTTCCAAGCAGAAACAGGCACGTCTTCTGAGATTCTGATACTAGTCAGAGAGAATGAATATTAATATTGGGTGTGAAACTATCAAAATTATTTTTGTGCATTCGAAAAACCAATCCAGCTGAGATGAGCGGGTAGCTTGGTGTCCATCTGGAAGCGTTCACGAGTGTGCACAACCTCTCATCTCCTGTAGATCTTTGTACTGTACATTGTATTTATCGCATGTACTTTTTTAAAATACTGTTGTCAATGTATTAGTTCGCGCTTTTGTATCCAACACTTTTATATTTCTAAGAAATCTATATATAAAGCATTGTATTTTTTTGACTCCACAGGCTTGCAAGTTAGGGTATTTATTTTATCCACATGCACTATTTTCACAACTATGACCTGTTTTGTGCCCTTTCCGGTGAAGAATGAAAAAAAGCACCCAATAAAGGCAATACAGCAACAAATGTGGTAGCTACTAAAACACAAGAAGTCACAACACCTCAAAAATAGGAATAGAAGTCAAATTTCTCGTGGTAAAAGGGCCTGGGGAAGGACACAAAGCTTGGACACCACGTACGTAGGACAGCCTAACTCTTCAAATTAATGAGCCACGCTGCTGTTATCCTTTCCATTTTTTTTAAAATTTTGGCACCTGGCCCATGAAGTGCACTGCTGTGAATTTCCTGGAAATCGTGAAGGACAAGATGTTTAGGAACTATGTTTACTAGTTAAAATTGTGCTGATCCTTCAACTTTCTCACTTTTTCTTTGAAATACATGAATCGAGACCCTTCAAGGGTTTCGCAGTGGACCCTTATCAAGTTTAGTTTACCAAGCAACAGAAAATCGAAGATAAAGCACTTTATTATCATAAAATCCCTCACAGGGTGGCATAAAACGTAACGATACAGAAATGACACAAACGAAAAAAAAAAACAACGAAAAGGAGAGGATCATAGCGTCATTTCAAGCCTAGCTTATTACCATATACACACAAACAGTATTCTAAACCTAAGCTGTACAGGATGGTCGTCCATCAACGACCACATCACCGTTTCTACAGAAAACAACACGCACAAGTCTCACAGGTGGTGTGTTCCACCTCTGAATACGGGCTTCACAGTATGACTCAGCTTGTTCCGGTGTGCAGTGACTGCACGGTTATGGAAATGACATCGCCGCTCGACGTCCTTGGGAAAAACGCAAACAACTTTTTGTACAGTATTTACATCACATGTTTCGGACTGTCGCGTAACTTCCGGCATACGGGTGCTGAGCGGTGGAAGGCCGATGGTGACGCGGCGGCGTCCAACGAACAATAGCTGGGATGAGATTTCTTCTCCTGAAAAGAATACGGATCATAAGAGTTGCTCTTATTCTCTGAGGTCCTTTCATTTTAGTTGTCCATACATTTTTTGATTGATTCAATCATTTTTTTAGTTTTTTTTTCTCAAAAAACCTATCAAATCATAAGAGATTCCTGTATGATACTGCTAACAGAACTTGGAGCTGAGAAATCTTTCCATTTGAGGTTTTTTTGACCACTCCATTTTAATTTTTATTTAAATGCACTCAAAAAATGTGCCAAAAATTTTCTTTACATATTCAAAATATTCCAATTTAGAATAAACTTCTTCTAGAACTTCTCTTCATGAAAAATGCATTTTGAGCTAGAGGAACGAGAATTCTCAATTTCAGAGGTTTTTTTTGCTTATAAAATTGAGAACAGTTGTTTCTTCTGGCACCAGTGCACAGATGCGGTCATTTTCTTCCAATTTCTTCCTTCCCAGCACCGCTTCGCAAAAGCAACGCAGCAATGACGCGGCGCGGTTACGTTACGTTAGCTGGCTAGCTCTGACACGTTCTGGCATATAGCTTTGACAAGCTATAACGGAGTTTGGTCGTAAGAATTTGTAAGGGTCTGCGCGATACGTAGTATCAGAACATGTCAGAACAAGTGCACTGTATTGAATAAACCGCGTCGCAGCAATGGTGCTCAGCGTTTTCGAGGTGGCTTCAAAAAAGGGGCAAGAGCTTAGTCAGGGCGACTGTGGCTGTAAATACAGCCCTTGGAGGAGATTTTTGCGAGGAAATTTCTGGGAAACTTCTGTCTTGTGCAAATTGGATGAAACAATCTTGATGTGAGAAGCTAATTGGCAAAAATTTTCAATTCAACTTTTGGTCCAATTTCCAATTTCAGGCAGTTTTTTGTAACTGACAAGAAATATATAACAGGAACAGAAAGCGAATTTCTCAATTATAACACTGCGAACAAGTGAAAAATTACCATCAAAAATCTTTACAGGTAATTTTATGGTGTTGAGTAATAGAAACGTCACTGTCACAGTAACTAGTAAAGAAAACAGTGATGATAGGATAAGAAAAGTAAACAGTGATGTTGGGAAAGGAATTTTTCCCCAAGATTCTAGTAATTCAGTTTTCAACATTTTCTTTTTTACTGTCAGTTGAAAAAAGGAGGCTGTGAAGGACAAACAATACAGTAATATTATAACAATAATATTATATGTTAAAACTATGGATTTTCATATTTTATAATCTCCAGGGAACTTACATAAAGTCCATGTTCGTGAGATCCATGCTTCTTCGTGCTCTTGCTCTTGTGATCGTGAGCCAGAGCAGCGCGGAGTTTCGCGGCTTCTGAGCGGCTTCGCTCTCGTTCGCGTCGTCTTTCAGCTACACGTTGTGCGTCTAGCTCTTCCTCATCTCGTGGATGATACTCATCATCTTCTGAAAACCAAAAATTCACCATCTTAGTGTTTTCAATCGGAAAACTGATCAGTGGTGGCTACCGTAATTTAATCAGGGGATTGTGTAGGCACTGATAGTGTGCGCGTAACCCGTATTATGGACAGGTTCCCGCATAGGAATAGGAATATCACGTGATTTTCAGCAAAAATAGGGAAAACACACAAGTAACTTACTGTTTTTGAATATCTTCGTCGAGATGCTTTTACGAAGGTTATCGAGTATGGCAGGCATATCAGTCAGTGTACGGCTGCGTCGATCGAGAACAGATAGAACAGAACCGGTATTCACAACTCTTCAACAGCGATGGCTGTGTTGGTTTCGCTCGCCCACAGCGGTGCTTCCTTTATACGGTCGCGAGGTGACGCGCCGCCTCCTACAACAAAATGGCAGGTGGTCTTCATGCGAGCGTCGAAAAACCGCGCGCCATCTGACCGCCCCCACGCAGCGCGTCCGGCTGCTGGCCACGGTGCTGACGCGCGCGCGACGGCGACAAAAACTTGCGAATAAACAACACAGATGATGGCTGACTCGAACGAATTATCAGTGGAGAAATAAGAAGGAAATTTCTTGGACAAACGCCAAAATTCTTGGTTAGGTTGCATTTCGGAGCGAAATTCGCAGGGAAAGGTTACCAATTGCAAAAGGTCCTTGTTTAACTGCTTGCGCTTCATAAATCTGAAGCTGGATGCGTCATAGAGAATACCCTTGGTAAATGTGTTAACAATCCGAAATTTACCCTTTACCTGGCACCCATAAGCACGTGACGTGCTCACCCATACGTGGCGTTTTCTCGGCTGCTACCCATGGGTATCAGATTATCCAGCCTTCCAATGGTGCCTTGGGGCTGTGTGGGCACTTACTTCGAAGCGATGAATTAGTTGCAAGATAGTTGCAATTATTATGAATGAATGAAGTGATTAGCTAGAAATATATTAACAAGTACCGCACCACGCACGATTCTATCGCGATTTCGGCCACTAGATTCTTCACCGACCGTCCTGGATAAATCAATAAACTAGCATACATTTCTACCTTCTGGTGAGTCGGACATTCTCAAGGCTACCGGCAGATCCTCCTCGATTCCCATGTAGGTTCCGCTTATTTTACTATTGCATCACCTATTATAGTGAACTTTCGGATGAATCACTTGGCTTACTCGTGGTAAATGTGTAAACGCACCAAAATTTACCCTTTACTTGGCACCAATCAACATGTTTACCCATTGACGTTGTCTCCGCCCTAATCATACCCAGGCGTTCGAGATTACCCATAATTACTCCCAATAGTGCATCCAGATCTTGGTCATATTAATGAACCTAAATGCATAATTGAGATTACCCAGGGTAAACGTGTTGACGCTCCCGTTAACATGATCAAATGTTGATGGGTAACACGTATACCCTGATTAATCTCAGCGAAGCATGCAGCCACTGGGATTGGTAACCTCAAAAGCAATGTTTACTCGCGAGATGAGGACAGACTTCCCCCGAGCTTCACTCGATAGGTTGTTGACTATTTCGTTGAGTACAAGAGAGGTGAATTCCAGGAGTAATTGTGATTACTACGGGTAAAGGTAGAGATGAAAACAAACCCCACAGTTTGGTCAAAAATCGTATGTTTACGATCAAGAAGGTTGTTCATTTCCGGAGAGGTGCGAATCAAAAACGCTGTTACCTGTTAGACTGAATGATTAGAGAAAACGGAGAAAGAGGAGGTTACGAAGATATCTTAATCAAAGGCGTTAGGAGCTAATTCGCCGGAAATCATTATTATCAATGACTGCCTATGCAAAAAAAATGAAATTCTCTCGTACAAGTAAATAATCCTTCAAAATTCCATTAGAACATCGATGAATAGCAACCAGATGAAATTCAAGGGTTTAGCAGAATGGGGCTTAGGATAAAATTATTCGAAAGAGATTTAGGAAGGAAAATTCAAGAACATAGACCACAGAAGCTAAACTTCACAAAAACAGATGAGGTATCAGGTCTAAAATGGTGCTAACTTCGAATCCGAGAAAAGAGACGGGATCAATTATGCTTACACAGATGGTGGCCCTAAGGGAAGGAGAATGGATGTGAACAATTCTAAATTATCCGAAAAACTACACAGAAGCTGAAATACTGAGCAATTACTGAGTCGTCTCAGATAACTGCAAGGGAGAGTGAGTTACGGAGGTGAAATAAAAGCAAAGTGATGATAATCAAGGAAAGTAGGGTCCATATGATAAAAAAAACCGATACCTCAAAAAAAAACATTGTGCCAAACATACTGAACATTCGAGAAAAACCTTTGCTGGATCACATGGTTGTGATGAAATAAATCCCTGCAGAACCAGATCGGAATGGAAAAATAGTGTATACAGAATGTCTGATCGATAACTGTGCAGCAGTTAACCAGAGGAACCACCAGGTGACATTTCAAAAAATAGCCCACGCTGGACGAAGATCATTAGAGAGGACCACAAAGGATTATGAAGAGATTCCGGCGAGATAATTGCAGAGAAATCCCTGTGGATATTCCCATTTATGCAAATACAAAAACAGACGGAAACTAAATCAGTCAGGCCTTCAGCGATAAACAGTTGCGATCCGAGAGAACGGATGGGATCAGCTATGCTGTCGTAGAGGCTCTGATAGGGGGGGGGGGAAGCGTATCTCTCGGACTTGGTAACTATTTTTTCAGTCGCCTTCAGTAACATTGTCAACGTTGTGACTCTAATACGAGGTGAAGCGAATTTCTAATTTTTCCCATTAAAAAGTAATTCGAACATTGACGAAATGATAAGACCAGAAATTATAATATAGTCATAGTATCGTATCATAAGTATCATATTATGTGGGAAATTTCCACAGCGAACAAATGAGCGAGGTAAAAACGAAAAATATGTGTCAACGACCTGATTATTTGTGATATCCGCGGTAACGGCCGCGGGACGGTGCAGTGACAGTCACGGAGAGAGAGAGAGAGAGAGAGAGAGAGAGAGAGAGAGAGAAAGAGGAAGCAAGAGAAGCCCAGATTGAAGTTAAAAAGAAACATATTTTTCGCGTATCTATGCTTTCATGCTCATAAATTCATTTCTCTTCACATCAGATTAGCCTTATCTTCCATAGTTATCTGCTAATAGTAAACTGCATTAAGGGTGATTTATACTGGCTGCGTGCGTTAGTCGCGCATCAGTCGCACACATCCATTTGCAAGGAATTTTCCAGGAACACCGGTCAACATGGCAATTTCAATGAAAAGAACGCGCGGCCGCCGCAAGGCCGTAAACGCGTGCGTCTGAGCTGCGACTGCGATGCGACTGGGCCCCTATTCTTCATCATATAGACGCACACACGTCAGTCGCACGCATCCAGTATAAATTGTCCTTTACTCTATTTATTTAATTGACTGCACATGAGTTGTTCCCTATAAACTAAGAGCACGCGACCAAACAAATATGTTTGCATACTGCTGAAACCACAAGAAATCTGAACGACACTAGCAAAAATTGAATTTTGTAGTTAATGTTAATTTCTGTTTACGTATGTTACGCCCAATTATTTACCTGCTTCATCTTTTATACCACATTTTTACCTTATGCTATTTGCGAAACTGGAAACATTAGAGGCAAACTTTGTTACAGCGAACTACATACTTCTTTCAATCTGTGTGTTTTAATGGAAGGTCCACTCAGATCGCCACTGCCGAACCTCACTAATGCTCATCCATATTTATCCGCAAGAGGAGAGAATCGCCTTAGTAGAGCAAGAAATTCAAAAAATGGGACTGGAAGTGAGACAAAGAGGTATGTATGGGTGATATCTCAGGGTGACAGTCAGTTCATAGGATTTGAGCGAAACGAACTAGCTGGGGGTTGGATGCCACGATGGTATATTTGATCATCTGCTGTTTATCGCAGGTCCGCAGGTGCAGTCCATTTGCAAAATTCACCTCAGATTGTTTAAAATTAAGACGAAGAGAGTGCTAGAAGAGATCATATAATATGATGCGGAAGTTCATTTTCCATTAGTCTCAACACAGCAGAGATAAAAGCTTTGAAAAAAATATCACAAATGAATTCTTGGGGTGTGGTTATCTCAAAGGTCTGGTACCTTCATCCAACCACTACACCCCATGCATGTGAAACTGCAACCGCCTAGAGAAATTTCTGCTTAGTTACATTTCCTTCCTAAGTAGGCTTTGCACTAGCTAATCAACTTTCTCATCATCAGCTTGGAATTGAGTTAGAAACCAAGGTTACAGTCACCTAGGCCAAGAATCATGATACTACTTGAGTAGTTTTTCTGCTGGATTTCTATTCTGATGTTGTGGTCCTTTGTTCGTTCTTTCTTGTCTATATGCTTGTAGGATATTACACGGCACATCCGTTAGGGTGTAACGAATAAATAAATAAAATAAATTATCAAGAAAAGTGATCAATTGTATGCTGTAACCCTTAACCGCCATAAAGCTAAACTCTAAATGAGATCCACCTAGAGTTAGGCTAGATGCATCATTGATCAGGGTGAACGTGCTGACACCGCACAAATTTACCCAACGCTGACAGTGACGTTCACCCTGGGTACCCCTTACTTCACTATCCCAGTGATGCAACCGGGCAGTGAATTAAAATTCTATAGAATGGAGTTGGCAGCCGGGTTTTACAGCTAGATAAGAATAAAAGCCTGACAATTTAAGCAGTCACTAATTAACCAATTCAAAAATTGGAATGGTAGAGGCTTTGCATCCGTTTTCATCCTAAATCCAGAGTTTAGTTAAACCTTTCAATCTGGATTCAGCCTAAAATTTGAGCTAAAAAATTTTAGGCTGAATCCAGATTGAAAAGTCAATTTCGGATATGTTGGATAGCTCGATCGATCCTGAGCCCACTGATCCCCTTCGAAAGTCAATATATTTTGGCATAATCACTATCGATATGCGCCTCCTTTGCACAGCAATAAAAACCACGTGCATACTATCCATTCCTAATTACAGGACTATCTATGAAACTCATGGAAACAAACCTTTCGCTAAATACCAAGAGCAATTTCTAATTCATTGAAAAAAACCAATTTTCTCCACCAATAACAAGCCACATCAAGAATTCTCATCAAGTCACTTAAATTACATGCATAAATTACGCATCAGCCTTCGTCGAATGGCATTTTTCTGCATGGTCTTGTTCTGATTCATATGAGAAGAGCCAAAAGACTAGTGTTCAAACGAAATGAAAGTAGAAAATCAAAAGGAAGAGCGGAAACGAAGTGTTCAAGGTCTTACTAGGCGTTATTAGGGCTGTTAGTGCAGTCAGCCGGAACTGAATGGGCATGCTGTGCACGGGTCTGACTGCCTCGTTGAGAAGGAATTCTAATTAGAGGAAAAAACCTTTGAATCCTACGTTGGACGGGTACTATCAGGCATTTCCTTTATCGTACGTATATAGTTGTTGATTTTTCTTTATTGATTTTTCTGATTAACTTGGTCTTTCACAGCCCAGTGCATATATAATAAATACATACGTGTACATGGAACTCCAAACGGCCGTGTGTAAGAGGCGGAGCCGTGGCGCGGCTTTTTTGGGCAGAGACACGGAGTGTCTGCATGCGTCTCTGGTTTCTCTGCTTCTGCCAGCAGCAGACAACCTGAGTGCCACGCCGCACCGCGGTCCCGCCCCTTACTCATGGTCGTTTGGAGTTCTCTGTACATGGAAAGTGAGGACTCCAATAGGTCCAGTAATTCTGACGAAGGGGTTGGTTCCTCTTCAGTTGAATCGAAATACATGGGAATTACTCAATTGTCCTCACTTTGCCTTGATCACTGCCTTGAAACGCTTCGGGTAGGATTTTACGGCTGCCCGCAGCTCATAAAAGCCATAGTCAACTTTTCGTATCCAAAAACCCTCTATCACAATATTCCACCGTAAAAAAATCAGGCGTAGCCAGTATTTGACTCCATAGTTCTTTTTGCAACTGCCTTAAGACTACATGTTTACTCCAAACGTTGATGACTGTCATTTTGTCACTGTCTATCAGGTATTTTCCTGAAGTTTCCGATCTTTTCTAAATGTATCTGACCAGGTTCGTCAGCGTTGATTGATAGGTCTCCAGCCACATAGCGATTTCGCCGAACGATGATGTTTGTTGTGGGAAAAACAACGCTAGTGGTCATCATCTGACACCACGACTTTTTCTTTCGCCTGACACAGTAAACAGTTACCGCAGTAAATTCTCGAAATTACTGCGTGGGAAAACTCGTTTATACCGAATGGCAACAGCTTTTTGCGAAAGAAAAGAACATGGTCTTGGTATTGGTGGAATCCTAACTCTAAACAGGAATGAATCATGTATGATTTATGGGAACAAAGGGAAGAGCTCCCGGAAGTCTTCCAATGAGTTCATCGTTTTCCTTCAAAAAGGTGAAAAAAGCGAATGGAATGGGATTTGGAAACAAATTAGCGATTTTTCACCGAATAGACTGCAAAGAATAATTATTTTTTGTATGTACGTGGGGATACCACGCTTAATGACAAATCAATGATGAACAAATGGCAATAATCAATAACATAGTAATAATCAATAATGGTAATCAATTAGAATACGGCTAGTCCAAGTGAAGGAAGAACTCTTACACTGTAGACTGAAACTGGAGCAGGCCAGGGCCGTTTGTACGGTAGTTGACGCTGGAAATGTACCGGAAGGGTCCGCTTGGTTAAAGGTTTGATTACTCAAGTTTAAGAAATTACCCATTTTAGTTGGAACCCCATTCTTGCTGAGATTTTTACTAGGTATGTTTCGCTTAATTTTGATGGCAACAGTAGAAATGGACGAGATCGACAAGTAATTCTGATTTTTACCACTACTTTCGTATGCCTCTTTCCATTACTGACAATTACAGAGGGAGACGTACTTCTCTTGTTTTTTCTTTGAATAAAGGATTGCAGTGCTAAACGTACAATTTTTATGTTTTTGTTCATGATTTGGGTAGTTTAATTGTGAATTTTTTTTTCACGGGAAAAGCTTTATAGCCGAGGATATGTGCATGCCAGTAAGCACCAGAAACTTCATGTTACTTCAGCACTACGGAGTCATGCTGAACTAATTTGCTGAATGCACATGAAATTAAGATAAAGTAGAAAATTTATTCATTTACTTCATATACCAAGTTAAATTGGTATGCCAAAGTAAAATCCAGATGAACTAACACAACTGCAATAAAAATCATAAAAGTTTTTGATGCACAAAGGATGGAGTAATTCCACCAGTATGACAACTACTCCTTAAAGAATATAACTGAAACCATACAATATAATAACCAAGAATAGTAGTAATGACTAGATTAATAAACAAATAAATAAATAAATAAAGTGAAAAAAGATTCAATGTCTCCCCGGAGTGATGTGAT
The DNA here is from genome assembly GCA_037903475.1 of Ancylostoma caninum. Taxonomy (NCBI): domain Eukaryota; kingdom Metazoa; phylum Nematoda; class Chromadorea; order Rhabditida; family Ancylostomatidae; genus Ancylostoma; species Ancylostoma caninum. The sequence continues at coordinate 773,347 of JBAJFG010000313.1, forward strand.
CCAACCAAAATCCGTCACTTCTCAGACTAGAGACACTTGCCATGCCGAGGCCTTTTTGAACGATCGACCCTCAAAATCATTCCCTTGGAAGATTCCCGCAAATTCAGAGCCTCAAGCCTCCATAAATCATGTTTTCAAATAGCTTGATGACCCTTCAATGATATCGGATACCTCTAATACCGAAACCAGGTTTTGTTTCCCTCAAAAAGTTGTTGCCGAACAGTGCAAACGGGTTCCCACACACAATCATCTCAAGAATTTGCTGGTAACCTCTCAATGTGTTAGAGTGCGGTGAAAAAGGTGTGGGATGGCGAGAGCGCACTGCATCGTAGACGTGCGGGTCTCTACTCCTACTTTTTGCCCAGAGAGTGTCATTGCTGGGTGTGGAACGGCCAGCTGACCTTCCAGCATCTTCCAGGCGATGTTGACATAACTTGGCACGATCATTCCTGGTGAGAGTAGATAGTATAAAGAAAGTAGGCCAGTAGAAGGTAACCTCGAATTTTAGAGCCTAAATCTAAAGAGCTCAGAGTGCATCACTGGAAAGATGGGTAATCACATACCCACAGATATGATTACTCAAAGGTGGCCGATGCGTATAACAGTGGCGGACGCACGGGGGGCGCCCTCCCACCGAGAATGGGTCGCCAAGTTGTCGAAATTACTTTACAATACAATTAAAAACCTTGTATTGGCTTATTTTTATCTGTTTATTTTGATTATTATTTTTAATATAATTTTTACTATTTATTTATTCTTTAATTAATATTTTTATTAATTCTATTTTCCGTCTGGGTCCCCAAAACGGCGGAGACCCCATCTTTTTCCCACGCCACCCCCCCCCCCCTCCCGACTATTTTCTGGTGAATCGGTGGCCACTGCTGAACATGTTGATGGGTGTAGGTGACGGGAAAATTTTTGTACCTTAAGACGTTCACCATGTGTAATAGTACGGATCGTAGCAAAGGTCAAGTCTACATCCAATGACTCAAGTGAACTATAAGTGCAAAATATTGTGTGGATAAATAGGGCTTATAAATTTTATGATGAAAGTTATTCGAATTCTTGGACACTCAAGACTTCAAGTGAATATATGAAAGCGTAATTTGGATATTTGTGCATGGTGAGTTTATCAAAATATTATTTCAATGAGAAAATTTTAATTTCAAACAACTCAGGACGTACTTGTCCAGGACGTCCGGATAGTTTGTTTGTTAGAAGAAACTCCAGCGGTTAGGGCTGCACCCGCACGCGTCGCAACGCTACGTATTGGCGCCCTGACGGTCTGCGCATCCTCGCATTTCATTGGTCAGCAAGCAGCAAACGCATTCCCGATCGATCCCACGTGGGACACGTGCGCGCGGGTCCGGATCATGAAAGCTCCTGTACACAACGATTTTGCGAAGAAATTTCTGTCATTTCGCAAGGGAACGGGTGTGCTTCTGTCTCGTTAAAATCTTTATTACTTACTTCACGTTATATTACTTACTTTACTTTGTTAATTTGGCGTTGTTTTCAAGGTTCAGTAAGATCATGTAAGAAGTAAAGTCACCAATGGTCTATGTGGCCTTTTATCACATTTGTCTACTTATCAGTTCCAGTAATTGTTCGAGCACATCTAGAGAACTCCGGTTGTTTCGAGGAGAAACATGCGTTCACAGAAAAACAGGCTGGACAATGCGAAAACGACAAAAAGCCGTCTCTAAGTTCACTCCGTCACCATTCGATCGTCTACTAGGCAAGAACTGTACTTCCACAAAAAAAATTGCACAGATAAATTACAGTTCGCGTATTGTTTCCGTTCGTCTTTGCATCAATGCGCATCAATCTATTATCCATAATGAAAAAGGTCTAAAGTCACATGCTCAACACTGGACTGGGTGTGTGATGATGAAAGATAAGGGGTTTTCAAGGATGGACATTGATGCCTTGTAGTGCACGCGTACCCGTGAACGATTCAGCTACGCCTGGTATGACCGATAGGGATAAATGACTATACGTCTACTTTTTCTGAGGTTGAGTAGATTTGATACTTCTCCAGGGCTTGATTACGCTCTACTGTTCTAGTCGGGTCCAGTTAGTTGGACTGACTAATACCAGCTTAACTACTTATGCTGAGAGTATGGAATCAGAAATGGCGAGCATGGTCTACTTTAAAAAAAATATTTGGTATAAAGTTAACAGGTGATTTTTAGTTGATGAAATGCATTCAAGGTACTACATGCTAATGGGTAGATAACTGCAGATGAGATCAATTAGATGTCAGATATATTATACTTCCACACAGAATCGGTCGAAGAAGCAGCAAAAATTGGCCTACTACATACAACATAAAATTACCATACTACAACGTGATCGCACTCATCTCAGCACTTGTGTGGGCAGGTTAGAGCATGAATAAAGTGTGTGGATACGCAGACAATCAGAACACCGCACCTCCTCACTTGTGGGGTAAGCGCGAGAGAATCGGCCGAGGCCCCAGCACACGTCTCCCCGGGGGCAAGCTGGGCTTCGTAAAAGGGCCGGAAAGCAAAGGGGCTTCGCACTGGAAAAAAATTGCGTTTGCTACTTCTAAGGGATCACGTCCATCAGGCGAGGTATAGGGGCATTAAATAAGTTAAGTGACCTCATCATTGAGCGTGGAGAGGCTGCTCGTGCTTTGAGCGGCGCAACAGGGGCGACCGATGCCGAAAAATGGCTTGCAACAGGCTGTTTGCTCTTTGAGCGGCCAGGCGACTGTCCGGTCCAAGTATTACGATTGGAGCACATATTCTACATACACCGTAGGATTTAAGAATCCCTGCGCAGTCTAAACGCAACCAAATGACATGATATCTTCACTAACAAAAGAACTAAGGGAACACTACAACTGTTTGAACGGGCGATCAAAACTTATGTACCCCACGAAAGATATACGCGAAAAACCCTTTTCCGGAAATTTCGTGGAGCTGCTGCGAAGTCCAGACTTTAAGATTGGGCTTGAAAATTGGAGTGTGGGGAGAACTAAGGGGGCACTACAACTGTATGCTCAGTATAGTTATAATCGAATATTCGTGTTCGAATAAATATTCGAAAAATTCGAACATTCGAATATTCGAATAGTCGAATATTCGAGAAGGTCGCCATATTCGAATATATTCGAATTCGAATGTTCGACAGATGGTACTATTCGAATATATTCGAACATTCGAGGCTAATATACGATATTAGAAGACAGTTTGAGACCTGAGAAGAGAAAATTCGTTCTCTTCTACGTTTCTGCTGAGCTCCTTGACGAAAGCGGCAAACATTCTGTCCCGCGTTCGCGAAAGAATATACGTGTCTGTACTCATGGCTATGGATTCTTCGCTGAAAGTTGATTAGGTATTGAGGAGGGTTATCACAAATTTCATATAGTTTCGTACCTTTCGTAACATAATCCCATTTTCGGTTTACGATGCAAGATGTACGAGTAATCGTATTGAAGAATGATCCAAAAGATGCAAGGTTGAGTGGAAAGATATAACTTATGCCGGGAACCTATGGTATCTCATGCATGCGTACTGGCTTTTTGTAGTACCTCATATTTGGAAGGGCTCACTACTTCTCGAGCCGTCTTTTTTGTTTGAGTTGCTCATTGTGATAGCTCGATTCACTCGATGTTCTGAGAAAGAACAATGAACGCACAGACAATTTTCTTGTTTTGAATGTGAATCGCTCTTATTACTCAAGTGAATATCTTATTGTTACAAGGGTTCGTTTGAGAAAGTTTGTTTCTTTTGCATTTCCGTGACTATGAAATCAGATTATAACTTTCGTGAACCACGTAACAAATATAATTATCTAAGACCATTGCCCCACAGATAAACAGTTCATTCATGCTCACGCTCAGCACTGGAGCAATAATAAAGCGAAAAATCACAGAATAGCATTTCAGGGTTGTCAAATTAGCCAAGCATTTTGAGAAGGGTCACTTGTAGCTGATGCTCTCACGATGCCAAGAAATTTGGTACCCGTTGAACCGCTTCCTCAGAAGCGAAATTTAACCGGCCGCTATGGTGAGGCAGATAAGGCTTCGAACGCCTTCCATCATACGTTTCTTACCACGGAATAGAACTTACACCTGAAAGTATCCTCGTCTTTAAATACCATACCAGAACGTTCACACCAACCTGACACTTCGCAGGAAAAATTTATTCAATTATTCGATTACTCGAATATTCGACTATTCGAATATTCGAATAATCGAATATTCGAAGACCACAATATTCGAATATTCGAATTCGAATGCTTTGAAAATTTTCCTTTCGAATATTATTCATTCGTTCGAATGGTTCCGGGGGCCTCGAATATTCGGTGTTCGAATATTCGAGGCCAGTTTTCGAATGTGCTAACTATAATGCTCAGTATTGCCACAACCGATGTACGGCGCAAAGAATATATGTGAGGGAGACCTTGGGTCGCCCCCCAGGTCGCCCAGGGCGACCTAAGTCACCTACTGAGCATACACTTTTTTATTTCACATAATTTTTGGGCTTTTGCAGCATACACTTTTTTCAAGGTCCGCTTCATCATTCAAGCGCCTGATGGATTCGATCCATGAAGTATGGAATTCATAGGAGTTCTCGGGGTGTTGCTAACTTGAGGTAATTTGGCGTTCAAAATACATAATGAGCATGCACTTTTTTATTTCACATAATTTTCGGGCTTTCGCAGTGAACACTTGTAGTACCCCTTTAGTTCCTTTGTTACTGAAGATATCAAATCATTCCGTTGCGTTTACACTGCGCAGGAATCCTTGGAATCCTACGGAGTCCAAGCCTGTAGAATATGTGCTCCAATCGAACGACGCCGCGGACTAGTTTCAACGCGTTCTCCCTTGTAACAAGAATCACCTGTTCATCCTCACACGTTCCAGTGACCGTTCCATTTCCTTCCATCATCGTTTATAGGGTAATTTACACCACCTGCGTGCGTCAGGCGCACGCATCAACTTGCGAAGGATCGTCCATGAGGACCGTTCGGCATGTACATCCTCAGTGAAAAGAATGTACTGCCGCCTCGAGGCCGTAAAGCGGTATTTATGGTTGATGCGCGTCAAATTTGACGCGGCGATGCACAATGCAAAATGAAGAGGAGAAGAGAATGCGCGGCGGGATGCGAATGTTCCTGGCTTTGCCGCGAACAAACTGCGTTCTAATCTTCGCCGCATCGACACATCGCGAAAACTTCGTGAAATTTCGGGCCGACGCGTCACATTTGACGCTCATCAACCATAATAGCGCCTGAACGCGTGCCCCTGAGCCGCGTCACCGATGCGACTGGCCCTCTCCTTTACCATATAGACGCACGCGCGTCAAACGCACGCATCTAGTATAAATTGCCCTTTGGTCTGCCCAACTTTTCAATCCGTTCCTTTTCGGATTGAAGGTTTTTTTCTTAAAATCTTTGCCTTTTTCAATTTTTTTTTCAGAATCAGAATGTTGTGCCTTTACATTCCTCGGATTGTAGTTTGCACTATGAACTCGTGCCCCACCATGAGCTGTTCCCCGGAACTCCTATTTTTTAGAGTGGGTTAACGTTTTCCTTTCGTTTGCATGTTCAAAGGGGGCTTCGTAAAATTTTGATTTTTCAAAGGGGGTTTCGTTTTGATTTTGGCCCGGGGAAGACCTCGTGCCGGGGCCTGAATCGGCCCCAGCCAGCGGAGCCTGCTGCACACTATTTTAGTCAAACGATCAACCTCACAAGTTACTCTAGGTTTTCCTTAGATCTTAGCAGATTTCATGACCAGATCAGACAACAAATTTTCCTACAGTACTCCTAGGGTACTCCTAGGCATTTGTGGGAATATAGTTATCATTCTGGAATAATCCATGACCACTTTACTGCTATCGTAACCTCGTTTTGAGAGCTTCAACCTTCTTCCTTTACTAAATTTATTTTAACCAGCAAATCCTTTACATCATGTAGGTTGTCCCAGAAATAATGCCTGCACCAAAGTGATCGATTTTTGAAATCTCATCACTCCGCATTCAAAAGTACAGAGCAAATTTTTCCTTGTAACTCCATGAGGTTTAAGGTTCGTCGCCCAATGTCCAAGAAACTGATCTTCTCTAGCTTTCCTTAGCTTTTTATATGTATTTTCACGCAACCAGGTGAGGAACGATTCCTCTGCTCCTTCATTTTTACAATTCATCTTCTGAGGAACTGAGCTTTGTTTTCTTCCTAATTCCGTCCTATCAAAACAGGATCGCTGATAATGCCTCTGATATCATTAAGTCGCGCGATTTACTGCCAAGTAATTGAAGTTAAACTCTGCCGAACAGTTTTTCCTTGGTCACGGTGTTTGGGAGTGACTCATGTGTGGAACGCGGAAAGGATTAGTGTTTAAAGGCGTTGGAGGCAGAAAATGTACAGGAAAAGGTAGCTCGTTAAAGGTGTTGAAGGTGGTCCATGAAAGTGACTGCGCTGCTTATGAATGGCACTAATCAGTTCGAGAAATTTGACGGTATTCGGGGGAGTTCTCTGAAGATAAGCAAAAATTTGGGTGTGGAGCACTGTACCGCTGAAGAGCTGGGTTGCTTTGCTCTTCGACTTGCCAACTAAGTGAACTGACGGATCCCAAACCAAAACATTTTTCATACAACACCCCAAGGATACAAGCCTTTTTATTTTTTCCCGATTTGTGGAGATTTTGGGAAAGTTACACGACGTTCCGCCCGTGTTAGCGCTGAGTCCACCAATTATCCTGAAGCACCCACTACTTAATCGAGTGTTCTTAGGAATACACCCAATCACATCCCTTCGTCAACCATTAACAAACACTTTTTATGGACAGCATGTCGTTTCTTGGACTGAAGGACTTCAAATTTGGTCTGAAGGATTTTAAAGGACGTTCCAGGATGCGGGGATTTTGCGAATAACGAGGAAATGCACCCTTCTTCTATACACACCGTGCAGGGTGACCGACCCTGGGTAAATCTGAAAGAAACCATTTCTTTTAACTAGCGGAAGAATACTCTTTCACTGGGTAAGTTTGGGAGCTTTGGACGTCTAGTATGCGATTACGTTTGTTCCCTTTTTATCAACACGTAATGACACTAAACTTTGTTTGTATTAGAGCACTCTTAGCCATCGTAAAATGAGAAAGTGCCCAGTCGATGAGTTTTCGTGACCATTACCCTTCAGAACCCTTCAAAAGTACTTCTTACGTCTCGTAAAAACCCAGGGTACCTCCACAAAAAGGAATTTTCCGCTATTCAGACAAACTTCCAGGAGAATTGGAGCAGAATGAAATCTCGATCATGTGTTTCAGAAGCGAAAAATGCAGAGATAGAAAGAAGCAGCAGAAAAGATTTGAGTTGAGAATGGTGCGGAAGAATTGCACCAGCTATCCGGAAATACGGCTGGTCACCTATCGGTTGTTCCGGTTTTCTGCTGCAGTCCTCTCAGATTTTGCTCAAGTTTTACCGAATTTCCCCTGGTTTTCTACCCCTTCCAAAGCACTAGATGAAGTAAAAAATGAATGGATTGAAACAGGTGGTGTGTCTCTGTGTAGAGACCAGTTTCACAATATCATTTGCAAAAGTTCAGACTCAGTAATCTTTATTTACGATATCCCTATAGCAACGGAGCGCAAAAGATAGATGCTATAGAGGGAGTGGATTGCATTCTTTCTAGAACTTACAGCTATAGGAGTCCTCCTTCCATTTTTCGAATCCTCAGAAGGATAATCTTGATGGGACTGTTGTTTTTGACCACCAGAACCCTTCTTTGGAGGATTCGAAGAAGCTCAGAGCACGTTGTCTTCGGAAATAATACATGTGTTGCGTTTGCCTCTCTCGTAAAATTACTTTACTCGCTTCAGAGAAAGGTCTTTCTCTTCTTGAGTCCTTGAATTTCTTTTCACTGGTATCTGGTGTCGTCCACTATGTCGCTGTGACTAGATATCCATCGATCATGGCGTGAAAATTAGTTCCTAAATGGGGGGCTAGACGTCTACAATAACGAGAACTGGTTTTTGCTCTAACAAAAAGTTGTTGTCGATTAGCACAAACGGGTTTGCACACCGTGTCATTTCGAGAATTTGCTGGTAACCGTTCAAGGTGTTGAGTAAACTAAAAAAGGGTCAGCCCTCGGAACCAGAACGTACGGTTGACCGCTCATACTTTTTTCCATGAGTAATTCTATCATACATAGGGAAGAATGCACGTTCTTGATAGTCTTTGGCGAAGGGTCAAGGAAAGATAAAAAAGATGATTGTTCTTAGACTTTCTCCACAGGATTTCCTTTGGAGAGAAACTCCTCAACATCCCCTCCCTCATTGCTTCGACTCCTTTATACAGCACAACCACGAGAAACACATATTGAAGGCAGCCCGACCTTTTTGAGATTTTTACATGGAAAGAATTTCCAGAACCTGTTTCACCCAATGGTATAGTATGTGATTCTGTGCAAAATTTATAAAAGCTCTTTTTTGAGCCCCAATTTGTGGGTAGACTGTGGGTCTAGCCTGATAACAAATAGATTAAATGACAAAGTTATTTGCGGGTTTCAAATACCGTATCCATTTTAAAGAGATCTCATCACATATTGCTGCAAGTTCGTGCAGAGCGTAGCACCTTGTGTCGCCTTTGCTCGTGCAGCACTTATTTTGATACCAGTGGCGGACGCAGGGGGGGGGGAGCGCCCCTCTAGAATAGGTCAGCAAATTTTTAAAATTACTTTACAATACATATAGAAATCTTGTACTAGTTTATTTCTACTCGTTTATTTTTAATGTTATATTCAATATCATTTTTATTAATGATTTATTATTATATTTAATATTTTTATTAATTTTATTTTCCGTATGGGTCCCCAAAATGGCGGAGACCCCACTTTTTTCCCCACGCCCTCCCTCCGCCAACTTTCTGCATCCGCCACTGATTGATACGTATTGATTGGAGGTAGGTCACGCTGCACTGATACCCGCGACGCCAAAATCGATAGGCATGAAGACGGACGACACATGGTGCCACACATGAAGTATAAACGCTGCCTACACCTTTCGGTGGAAAATTCCCAGCTGTAAAGCAGCTTGTATAGGCTACGACTCCACGGAAGACACGATTCTTCCAAAGAAAATCGAGTGTTTCCAAGAAGTGACTGATGCTACAATTGAAGGTTAGTTTTTCAGGAGCTAATTAATCCATGAACGAGTCTCTCCAGCGTGAAGCCTTTTCAACGACCCACAAGAAGTAGTCTCTGCGTTGACTTCGTCACCGTCTTCCGAACTTTCACCGGGCGACCGGTACAATTCGTCTTGGGTCGAAACAAAAAGGCGGGGAAAGATAGTCCACGGATGGATTCGGCAATGTGTGTGGGAAACGACACAACAATCAAGTGCGAATTTAGATAAATTTCCTCAAAAATAGAGAGATATTGTTCTCCCAGAGACAATGGTCCGAGAGATAATGGAGAAAAAAAAGAAATTGTGTAGCAGCGACCTGAAGAAGTTACCGTAACCTAAAAACATCAGTGGAGCAATGGTAACACATGTCATTATGACGCGTCGTAGTGACAATTCTGACATGTCCTACGTTTAGCGCGGGGCATGTTCGAGTGCCGATTTATGCACAAATATGCACTCAGCTATTGTCGCATGTGAGGCCCACCGTATCAAGTATGAACTCTAGCCAGGGGGTTTGGATGGAAACTCGAAAAAGGGTGGGTACTCCAACTGGAATACTCCAACTGGTTTCCATAACAAGGATTCATATCCTAGATGAAGAACAGGCGAGGTCAAACCGGCCCACTCGCTCGGTCTATGCGATGTTCCGGATATTCTATAAAAAGTTGTACTTCTTGTATTGAGAAGTGATATCTATAGCATGCCCAGTAGTCCTATTCCTATCAGCAAAGTTAGGATTTCAGAGCTGGAATCTCCACAAAACTCCAAACGATTACGATGCAAGCGACTTACATCTGGCATGAAATTGACTGTGAATGGGTCAGTCAGTGTTACTGAGACGAACTACACTTGTGATCCTGCTCCAGCAGCTGAAGTTCATTGTAGTACTGTCAGTTTTGTAGTTTTCATTGATGGTGAGTTGTCTATGGCTTGTAAATGTCTAGATGAAGATTTCTTGTCTACGAATAAGAAAATAGGAAAAATTGCTGCAGCTATTCTGAGCCAGTATGCATTGCTGAGATTACCCAGGGTAAACAAGTCAATGCCTGTATTGACGACAGGCAAATTTGCATGGTGCTAACACCTTTACCCAGGTTAATCTCGACGAAACATGCTGCTGTTGAAATTATTATTCTGGAATTCTGGAATTGATTACATTTTCAGAACAAAACGAAAAAATAAGTTTCATATTTCAGAATGTCCGCGAGATCATGCGCTTTAAAATGGTATATAAATATATGTAAAATCTAATCGGTAATCATTTATCAGAAGCCTCCGGAAATCCCCATGCAAAAACGGGGAAACTTAGATTACAATCTAATACAGTGAAAGAATACTTCCTTTAAAATGCACGTTAAAATGGAAAAATCCGAGAGAACCGAGAGGATTAATTCCCAATTCAACCCTTGACCAGAACAGCAAACACCATCTAAGCACCTCGGCAAAGGTTGGAAACAAGAAACACCTGAACTGAAGGCGAACAGCCCCGTTAAGCCCTGCAGTTCTATTTATAGCGCTAGCGTCGAACCTGTCACTCATTGCCGAGTCGCAGTCGGGTTTCTGGTTGCAAATCCAGTAATGCAAATCACTGTAAACGACTATAGTCGTCAACTTTGCGGCGCTAACTGAAGTTTTCTACCAGCAAGACGGATTCTTCCAGAACGAGAACGTTTATCATGGAATTTCTTAAAGTGCAAGCGTACCCGCAAACAGTTTAACAGCAACGACCATGACCGACACGGTTTGATGACAATTCGGCTTTTTTCTGCTGGCGGAAACGATGACTTTACAGCTTCTTTCGATGTTATCCGCTTGTTTTTCCACTGCGAAACATCCCAATTCCTGTTCCAGAGAGTGTGATCAGTTTAACAACAGATATTTCTTTTGTTGCCGTTGCAAAAATGGAAGTGCTACAGTTGCAATATTGCATTGCATTGCAGAAGGAAGAGTGAATTCGCTTTTTCACAGGCGAAACAACAAGATCCCTTTGAGGGGTGCATCACAAGTCGAAAAGAAATCAAATTTTAGAAACGTTCGCAAGCTGTCTCCAAGTTTCAGATGAAGCATTATTCACGAGCTATTTTACAATATTAACTACACATATTTAGGGCCAGCTAAAAAATGAATATGTTTAATTAATTTACTAAAAATAATCCCGCAGTCGACCAGCGAAATACAATATCTCCAAGAGAGAAAGTTCTACTACCTCTCTCCTCTCCACTCGTGGGGATCTCTCTTGGAACTTACCAATATAAGACCTATTTGAAATAGAATATTCGAATCCGAAAGCAGTTAAAAAAGACTCCGGAAGTAGTATGGAGTTAAGATTATGCTCTAAACCAGTAAATGTCTCCTCTACCACTCATAGCTGATCATCACTCTAGACCTACCCAAGAGAACCTCTCGAAGACAGTGATTTACCAGCCTTGCAAAAATACCGTTTGCGAAGGTATTCAGAGGTCAGGGGGTCTTTTGGAGTAGAAATCGCCTCAGAACTCCGTGCCTCTTTCAGGACCTAGGGTTTGTGCCGAAGCAACAGGCACTAAATAAAGAAGCAGCAAAAGGCTTGGAAGAGCAGACGCAGGAATTTGTGAATTTTCCAAACTCAAGAATCAGAGATGATCTATATCGCCTTTTCAAATTTTTTTTCCTCCATTTCCACTTGGATAGAGCTAGGAGGTTCTAATCTCGCTAGTTATTCCGGCAATGTACATTCACGTGAGTACTTACTGGTAGGAATGGATAGAATGAGAAGTGCCTGCTAAGGTTGTTAGCTTTTTTCAGGGATTTTCCAAGGTTTCAATCAATCAATGTCTGTTACTTCGTTGAACCCAGTACTGGAAAATAAGTGATATCAGGAGTGAAATCTCAACGGAGATCAAACGATTACAGTTTTTAGGGTTCAGTATCTACATAGAATTAAATCAGTCTGTACGGACCACCTACCCTGGTGGTCACACACCAGCCACTGACATTCAGTTCCGAGAAGAGTGATTAGCATTGCTGGAAAATTTGGATTGTTTACTAGGAGTTTGAACAGAACCCTTCAAAATTATCGAGAGTTAGCTGGGAATCTAAGTGACATCCGCTCGAAAACTTATGTTTTGTGCGAATCTCAGTCGGGAAAGAGATAGACGATTCAAGACTCATTTACTCGTTGGATTTGATAAGCAGATATTTGCTATGTGCGAACTAAAAAAGAAACTTTTTCACAGCGCCAAGAGCGATTTGAGGGATTTCTGGGCTGATTTTCACGGAACCTACAGGAGAATTGTGAAAATACCTCTGAAAGAGCATAAGTACAGAATGAAAAGAGAACTTTTCTCGATGACCCAGGCTGGGAAACTACAAAGAACATAAAACACAGAGGGAGGAAATGAGAATCGAAGAAGGAAGGTGATCGTCTCCAGAAAATGCGTTTTCAGGCATTGTCCACGGCGGAGGCGTTTATGTCACTCATTTCTCTGATAAAGGCTTTCTTGCGATGCACCTTCCCAGAGAATTCGAGACTTTGCTGATGTGAACGGTATCCTATGGAGTGTATCTATAGCTCCAAGAAAAATTTGGAGCTAATGAAAAGTACTGTTTCAACAAAGCGTTTTCGCATATGTATTGGAATTGTAGGAAGAATTTCCTCCAATCCGAGAAATGCAGGGGAAATATCTTATGACAAGGAACGAAAGCACGGTGAACACAATTTAAAGCAGGTAGTGAACACAATTTAAAACAAAGCGGTGCGAGGGCAGCAGAGTCATATGTACCTCATACACTATTTTTTGCAAGCACATTACATTACGAAACAAAGATGAAGCATGCACATAAGTTTCGGCTTGAACTCAGAGGTCTCCTCAGCTGTTCTTGTTCTTCAGGGTCTATTTAAATACTTCCGCTGGTTTTTGCGTAGCCATAGCCAGTCAGCTGTGTCGACCAGCTGAGTAATGCAAATGGTGAGTAATAACACTTCATAAAACTCAAGGAATATGTGGTATGGAGCACATGGAAAGCGCCGATAGCTTATCAGACGCTTCTCAGACAAGAAGGAGCATCAGTACCAACTCTTTTATTTATTTAATTACTTATTTGTCCATTTATTTATACATCTACTCGTTTATTTGAGAAAGTAGTATAGCTCGTGAAAGGACTGGACTTCTACTACTTCTACTACCTCCCAGAACCATCCATTTTGATTCTACAACAAGAACTACGTAGCTGTTGCTAGTCTGTAGTCTAAAGTATGTTGATAAACGATGTCACTAGAGAAACTGCCTCGGAAACGAGCAGAAGAGGAGTTGACTTCCTGCGTCACACTCATGAATAAACATCGGGGCACCTATTTGTTCAACGCTAAGGCTACGATCCGGCTTCCAGAATTTTCAGAGGGAGGAGGGAGTAGGGGGTGATGAAGCGAGTAGATTCATGGAATGAGTGCACATATGTAAATTTCAGTTTAGAACGTTGTTGCTGAAGGTTTCTTTTTTGACTGCTGGAAAAAAAGGAAGAAGAGAAAAAAATTATGCAATCGAGCAGGACCCAGCTGAGGAGCTTAACACAATATTTTGTGCCAGCGCATGCAATTTCGAAGGGAATCGGCCTGGGCTCATGCGGAAAATTCGGGAACTCTTTCTAATCCGCTCTTTCCTGTCAAGAATATTTTATTTTTTCCAATAATTTTCGGGAAAAATCTCGATAACAGATTAAAAGCTGCATGATTTCACTTAATTTCATAGGACGGAAATTTAAAAAATTGAATGGAAGGAGCAGAACCCAGGCACGCCAGGAATGTTCAAACGCCTAATCACGAATGTAGTACTATCCGACGATCGGCTTTTGTTTGCTCTTCCGGTATGGACGGTGCACAGTCATCGTAGGAGGCGATAAGTCGCCGCGGACGTCCCACGCCTTTTGTGGATCTTCCATACAAAGAGTAAGGGTTCTATAGACGACCTTTTTTGGGGCACAGTTTGTCATAGCCGGTCGTTGTCCGGCACCTGGTCGGGGTCGCTGCGGTGGAAAAATTAGACGTCCATGGATATCCATAGACCATCTGTTACGAGATCAGGAACCCAATTGCAATTAAAGATTGTGAGGGTGAACGTCGGTTAATTACAATGAAAGATTGTGAGATGCTGACAGTAAATTTTAAGTTTTTACAGTGACTTTATGCCACCGTATGATCATACTGCGTATATTTCGATGGAATAACCTCTATCATTCATCATGCATTCGCACGTCTGACGCATGAAATGCTATTTAAAAGCGAGCACCATTCCATTTGCGAGGCTCCAAAACTTTCAAGGGGTTTTTTTTTGGAATTTCACTCTCGAAATTATTTGGGAGGGGGGGGGGGGGAGGTGGTGGGCACAATTATGGTATCCGTTTTATAGGTAACTTCATCTTTTAGGAGTGCGGCAGTTAAAAGGCGGATATGACATCTCCCACAATCCTCTTATATAAATCATGGTAGTGCAACAAAATTTTCTAGAGTGCAGACGTAGGGGGACTAGCACGTGATCGCATGCTCTCGCCGTGAGACTCAGTTATATCTCATAAAGCATTTCATAGAGGTTTTCTTGTGTGCAGGACATGAACAATGTTTCCATTCTGTACCAGATCCCTCTTTCGAGGGGCTACGATAGAATATACTGTAGGAAACTGGCATAAATCGCACATTATGGGAGGAAAATGGCAGTGTCAGGCAAAACGATGTTGATAATCGTGACCAACTTCTGGAATTATCTCATTCTGCAAAATTCAAAAGTGTTCTGCGAAATACCACATCTACAGCACGATTACCATAACTTTGAAGAAATGATGTTACGGTACAAAATGAATACCCCATCAGTTACTGCTACCACATAGGACCTAATAGAAAATGACTAACTTGACTGAATTGCTTATAGGTTCAGCTCACAAACTCCAAGATCCAAAAATTACCCTGTTAATGGAAGAGAGAGCCCTAAACCCTTTACATCCATCCCACAATGGTGCACTTCTGTTTTCCTCTCTTCAGAGATCCGAAATTCCAACCTATTCGAGATCGAACTCATAAATTCGAATATACAGGGAACTCCAAAGGTGCGCGGACAGGGGCGGGGCCGCGGTGCGCCTCTGCTGGGCAGAGATACGAGCGCTCTGCATGTGGCTCTGGTTTCTCTGCTTCTGCGGCAGAGAGCAGAGAAACCAGAGCCACATGCAGAGCGCTCGTGTCTCTGCCCAGCAGAGGTGCACCGCGGTCCCGCCCCTGTCCGCGTACCTTTGGAGTTCCCTGTATCTACTTCATTGTTCCGTCCTACGTTTGACAGCTACCACCTCAAGTGACCACCGTATGAAAAGCTGCAGCATAAAAAAATCGAAATTCGTGGTGCAAATTCGTCCAAAAAAATTCGTTCAATGCTCGCGTCCGCCACTGCTGTGGGGATATCGCAGTGAAGGTGACGGACAGACACCCTGTCATGGTATTTCGGGCAAGCAACGCGTCAGCTCACAAGCGACTGGTCCACGCACGAGCAGGCATGTCATCCACGTCATGGGACCCACAAACATCAAAGGGCGCGCATTCAAACGCACAGGGAACGAGACTCTGTTTCCGCCATTGAGTTTAAAGGGGCTTTCATACATTTGCCGCGGCGGCGCCGCCGCGACAAAAGTGGGTGCGCGGCAAAAGTTGCCGCCGAGCGGCATGCCGCGCTTTCATACAAACGTCGCCCAGCGACAAAATACCCCCTCGACCATTCCTTGCCGCTTGTCGCTGGGCGACGTCGCCGCGGCGCCGCCGCCGCGACGTCGCCGGCCTATGCTTAACCATGGGCGACTGCCGCCGCGGCAAATGTATGAAAGCCACTTAACATGAATAGCGCCAGTTCAACAGTGCACATGAGTTCTATTTTGCCTCAAAACCTTTCGAAATCTCGCTTACTAAGCCTTCTCCTGTTCTGACTTGCTCTTGCCACCCACACCCGCACACAAGACGAATCCTACGAAACGTGTGCGGGCAGTCTGATCGTAATGTAGGCGTGAAATTAAATGCATTGGCAGACTGCAAGTACACCAAGGGCCTCATAATCGACGGCAAGTAATTAATGAAGGCGCGATTTGACTCGTTTAACACGTGAATAGTGATTAGACGTGCTTCAGAGGAATATTCGTGTTTTAGAAGGTTTTTAGGCTCTGTTTCAGTTTCTAGGGAAAGGAAAAGAGAAAAGTTGAGAGGGAGAGTTAATACATTGTTCACATTTTATTGTTCTATATATATAAATACGCCAAGGGGTTCCGTTTTCGAGGATTATCCCTAGTGCGAAGATTTTATTTACTGAGTCATTTTATGTAATCACTTACATCTTGCACACATTTGTTGTTTTGTTTTCTTGCACATCACTTTCTTACAGATAATTCCTTTCACAGGAAGCCGATTAATATAGTAAGATGAGAAACAGAGTGAAAGAATATATTAGGTTGAGGAAATATAGATGTCCGCTGCATTCGTTTTCCTCTCCTCCTCTAACTCCCCAGTGTCACTATTTATGGCAGAGCATGTGTATTCACGTGGAAGAGTGCTCCATGGCGCTTCAGGAAATATTAGGTCGTCAAGTATGAAATGTCCGATTTTGGATGAGAAGATTTCAAGTTTTGTTTCTGAAGCAAGATGCAGTATAAGAGTCAAATCTCTACAGAACTACACAAACGAAACGATAAGCCTGCTTTTCAATCATGAAGCTAGCTGCTCTACCAAACGCTCACTACTTTGATGTCACTAGAGTGACGTTGTTACTGGAGCGACCGCTAACTGTCCGCAATACCAGATGACTTGGGCGTACTCTTCCGGATCAGAAGAGCAATAACAGATATGGCGCAAGTTCCCGTGTTCCCGTGTAATAGAGAGGCATTCTTCCTTGCGGTTCATTTTTGGACTTTTCGCGTGAATCCACAATGTCTCCAAAGTTTTGCGAGCTGATGTTTGAGGTTCTCGCGCTAATATTTTTACAGTAACTTCGAAATTAGCTCCGTCATGTCGTACCCTTCTGTGAGTGCCTAGTGGCGTAGTCGTACGAGATTTTTCTTTGCCATCTAGGTGCTCTTTTATGCGCAACATAATGGGCGTGCCGTTTCGCCAACCTACTCCTCACCACAACTCTTGCAAGAGATCAAGTAGATTACTCCCGAACTCATGCAGTCACCTTTCCTCCCTTCAGGGCAAACAACGCAATTAGTTGTGGGACACATGCGGTCGTATAGTCGGTTTCTGATTAGTTGGCGTTTGAGGTTATTCGGTGGTATTTCTACAACCGAAACATATTTGTCTAGAGCAGCCCTCCTCAGACACTGTCGAATGGCAGTGCTCACTTCATCGGATATGAATGGCAGACAGAAGGGTATTTTATCTGCGTGCGTGGAATCGCGACATTGTCTCACTACTTCTTTGCGCCTTCTGGACCTAGATATCTGGTTGGTGTATCCGTTTATCGCAGCAACTCGGCGAGCAAGTGCTAGCGATTCCTCCCTCTCCTTAAATCCGCTACAAACTCCTGTTGCTGTTCGAAACATGTCGGTAACAATAGCTTTCTTTGCATGAGCAGGATGGGCAGAGAGAAAGTGAACTAGGATATTCTTGTTACTTGGTTTACGGTACCACTTGGTCCTGCAGACACCGTTAGAAATGTTAATCTGAGCGTTCAAAAAGGGAAGGCAATCGTTTTTGGGTGTGTCTCTCGTGAGCTTTATGTGTTCGTATTGTTCATTCATCAATTCAAAGCATTTGTCCATCTCAGCTTGAGTAGCGCAGATGACAAAACAATCATCAATATACCTACAATAAAGCAGAGGACGACATTGTAAGACTGGGGCTTCAATCCTGGACATGAAAGCAATTGCTAGGATAAGAGCCAACCTCTGACCCATCGCCAAGCCCCTGATCTGCGCGAAATGTTTACCGGACCAACTGAATACGTTGCAGTTAAGGCATGCTTTCAGAAGGACCATAAGTTGAGAAACCGAGAACAGATTGATGCTACCTGCGTGTTCATTGAGCATCTCTAGAATCGCCTGCATAGCAGAATCATTTGAAACGTTTTGTTTTCTGCTTTTTCTGAATAGTTCTTTCAATAAGAGATCCTAAAACATAAATACATTCAAGTCGCTGTTGTTATCTGCGCTTGGCAGTCGAAGTGTGCATGAGTTGCTCTGTTAGGCAATTAGATGTAAACCTCGATGTAGATGTAAACCTCGATGCTTCACAGTACACCAGGTGTAAGGAACCAGTGCAGATCTCGTCCACCTGTACTGACAGCCAAGGAGTCGCGCCAAACCTCTACGGCCCAGAGCCGCACAGCTGATGGGCGGAGCTTGAAGGAGAGAGTCCACACAATTATGTTTCGCCTAATGGGCTACATGGCTATGATAGGATAGAGCGAGTCGCGCCGCTGACGCACGCGCTTACAGCCTAGTTGCGGCCGCACGTCTTTCCGTTGAGAATGCACACGCGGCAAGTAGCATTCCTGGAAAATGTTCCGCAAATGGATGTGTGCGTCTGACGCATCTAATATATCCAAATATGTCTTGGTATACCTTCGTTCATGTTGTTTCTCTTTCTTTGCAGATTTTAGGCGTGATGTCTCGTGAACAGTCTGTGCAATTTCCTTCCAATTCCTTTGAATTTTGCAAGATGTTGTATTTGACTTCTGATCTGGTCATATTCTAGCTTTTGTTTTAGTTCCGCATTTCTAGAAAATCCGGAATTTCAGAATTTCGGTTTCGTAATAAAATTTTTCGTACGAATCACGCCGTTAACAACTAGTGCATGAACGATATTGAATGTTAGGAGTTTGTTGCTGGAAATGCAAACGCTCGAAGAAAATAAATGAGTCTTTCGCTTATGAAGAGTAATAATTGCAGTGTGTGTTTATTTGATAGTACATAGTTCGTCAAAATAATGTCTGCAAAATAAATTATCCGTTCTAGCCGGAAACGCAGATGCTATGAGAAAATCGCTGGTCCGCGTTCGTGACTCGTATGCCGATACATATTAATCTACATTAAAGCTTAACTGACCTTTCATTAACGACGACATAGGCTTCCAAAGTACCAGTTTGGTGTCCTTACTTCGTTAAGTCGCCTTTTTTCATGTGATTCATTCACCAGCGAATGAGTGTCTCATCCATTGAACTCACTCTTTCTACGTACTCCCACATCATCTCAGAGGACGTTCTCTTAGATTGTAACATAAATTTCCGCTGTTTTCAGGTGTAGGACATTTCGAAGGCTCCTGGCAAATTATTACCAATAAGATTATCCGTAATAATTCACCTGTTTGCATATCATTCTAAAAAGCATGATATCGCGAACATTCAGGCATATGAAAATCCTGATTCAACACTAATTTTTCTGTCTCATTGTAAGATTGTGATTAATTTTGAAGTGGATCCTTCAAAAACACAAATTTAGCGGCTGCATTTCCACGAGTAATAATTGGACTTGCATTAAGCTAACGAAATTTGTGTGGAGTAACCTAGAGGTCATTCTTATTCTCACTGTAATTTTCTCTTTTTTGACTCTCTAGCGATAACAGACACAAACACTGAAATTGGTGTCCCAAAATTTTGTTTAGGTCATTTTTGTCTCTGGAATTGAAGCGAATCATCATTTTGCGCCACTAAAGGATGCGCTCTAGTTCTGATGATGGAACTATCCGGAAATTCAAAGAGCTCTTAGGAAAATTTCAAACATTCAATCTAGCCTAGATCTGACTCGCACTGTTTTTTTTATTGTCTGCACTTTTTAATCACACCGGCATAATGAAAATCTAGCCTTACATGCGGTGAGCTCGGCTGATTTCTTTACATCTCCGTCGAACAGCTTCGTCCAATGGCCAGCGGGGTCTTCCCCACTGTAGTTTCATCCTTCCCGCTCCTGATATTCTTGCGACGCCGATAGTGACGATGTGAAAAGAATCAGTAGATTGCTTTGGCATCAGGGATGTGCGGAGGTAGAATTTTAAATCCCGTAAAACGGAAAACGGAAAACGGAAGGCCAAAATGGGCGGAAAACGGAAAGCGTAAAACGAAAAACGGAAAATTCCGCACACCCCTGCTTGGCATACGGTCCACGCTTTCCAAATGCGTACTAGACCGGGTCCTTGCAAAGTGGTTGTAGTAGGGTGTGGTGGAGGCAGAGGCTGGAGAGGACCGACCGCCCTCGGTCACACACGCTGCAGAACCGACTGACTCATACACAGCGCCACTTATCAAATCGCAGAATCTTCCATTGCATGAGAATCAATCAGTTAAATGGAGTGACCTCTGAGAATACTCGTAGTACAGAGAATTGCAGAGCAGCGAAGACCCACCTCTAAAAAGGCAGAACTCCAGCGGTGCTTGTTTCGACTGATGTGTATCGTTGTGCAGTTCTTTACAGGGTGAGCCAATAATATAGTAACAATGTCCGTTTCTCCTCTGAAGGGAATTGATTTGCCTTGAAGTTAAACTCATTTGAGATGTCCTTTCGCAATGTTTTACCGCAACAGTGCTCTAGCTCACAAGTCATCTTTGATTCAGGACTCAGGAGATCATATTAAGTTGTTGCGAAATTAATTGCCGAAATGGACCTTTCCATTCAAAATGTTGTAACTCGGCTCAAGCACCACTTTTTTCATCACTTTAACAACCGCTCAATTTGGTAGATACTCCCCGATAATCCAGCAAAGATTTCACAAGGATATCTACAACAAAAAACTGAGATCACAAGAATCCGCAAAGCTTTGAAAGGCGATTTCAGCATGCTCAAGATCAGCAACCTGTTGCTGTCGCAGGATCATATCTGGAGCTCGGAAAATGATATACAGGAGGGTAATGTTCTGAGGAATGAAGGCACTGAGTGAGAACCTCGATGCTTTACTGCATCAGTTTTTGCCGAGTTTTGGAATGTGTGGCTTAACGCTACCCTGTAGCAAGGGGAAACCAGCATTTGTTCACCACTGCCGACCATATTTACAGCAGATTTGCGGACCTCAACTCGAAATTACAATACTAGGACTCTGCTGTCAGCCTTTGAAAAAACTAAGCTAACGTGTTCTCAGGAGGCGCCGAGCGCCACCAATGTAGACCGAGTGTTGCCAAAAGAGGGAAGGATAACTGTCCACTAAAGACCCCTCTTGGCAACAGAAGAATAGTTCAGTCCGTTCAGTAACATCAGTTGACTTCATTTGACACGCCGGTTCTAATACAGATGACCACGAGAGATGGCACAACAGTCGAGGTTGCCCGGAACTAAAAAAAAACAATACTCCTACACTTGAAGCTGCTGCGGATTTGCCCGTAAAGAAAGAAGGGAAATGAACACCTTGTTAGCTGCCACAATGGAAGTCGTGCAACGGCAATTGGCTACATGCCTGCACGACGCAGGAAGTTGAGGGATATCTTCGATGCCAAAGTGATACTCTTGGACAGCATCGCGCCACAACTTCATCTTCTTACCATGAACATTCGCCTTCAACATTGACGCCCTGTTTTTGCGTATTCGGGCAAAATTGGCGCCACTCCTAGAAGTTCTCAGGATTTGCGTGGGGTGGCACCGGTGCCCCGAAGTTTCTGAGGGTTGGAGGCGAGCAATCAGCGAAGGAGCACGAGACCTTTAGTATTATACTACCGTTGATCGACAGCCGACCCACTTAACAATGGAGATGAGAATGCTTTGTTGGACTCACGAGATCACACGTCTTGACAACGTGCGAAACGAAGATTCACTGTTCAGACAACTAGCGAGAGACTCGGCTTTGCTGATACAGTCCCATAGTAAGAGGCTTCGAAAGTCCCAATACCCTCCTCTGCACGTCCCGAGAAAGGGATTTTTTGACAAAACTTTCACCCCCACTGATGCTCGGAGATTTCGAACTAGCCCACCGATCACTCACCATTGCTTTTCAACCGCTTCCCAATTCGCTGCTTCACCTCTGCTCTATCCAGTGCTCACAGCCTTAGGAGTAATCGAGGCATTTACTAATAGTCTCATCGCAGTGCATTTCCAAGAGAAGGGAGTGTTACAGAGCCTAATCTAAATCAATCAGGCCTAACGTTGAATACGTAACCTCTAAAGGGCTAGGAGTTTTTACCACGCTTTCCACCGAAAAGCATCAATTGCATCATCGACTACACTCGTTTTATTGATTGTCCAGGGGTCGCTCACGAAACGCCTGTTGGATTGTTCAACGCACTGAACACTAGTATCACTACTTTGGCTCAGAATTACGATTCATTGATTTTGTCGATTTTCCTGTTTTGATAGTACATTGAGTAAATGCGCTTTCCTAACGTGCTGAACACACAAACCTGACGACTTATTTGCAACAAAGTTCAGGCCTATTGATTGTTCATTGATCCTCTCATTTTATTAACCTTCGCTCAGGTGGGTCAGCGTTGACATCTGCGTTGAGGCCTTCCAGTGCGTTGTTCACGCCTACGTCATTAACGGTGCGCAAAAATATCAAGCACTTGTTGTTACTAAACATGCTCCTGTTGTTCTTGCTCGAGTAAGCACGTTCCCTACAAGGATCGCGGTGACGGCGAACATGGCAAACATTTTTCATCCATGAAATTACCATTTTCAATAAACGTGTGACTTTTGACAGTCAGCTATGAGCACCTGTGATGCGTCCAGTCAACATTTCGAAACTGTTCGGACATCACTCGAAAAGTTTTAAGGTGCTACAGCCTTCGCCTTAGAAACAGGACAACAATCGATCTACGAGTGTTGTCCCACCACGGTTGCGGCATGTATTGAATCATATATTATTGTAAAGAAAGTCCTATTCGGGTGCAAAACTGCGCAATTTTCGACGTTATGGGACAAATCCCAAGAATACATCCATTTGACAAGAGCTGCAGTTCTGAATCTCCCCAAACTACGGAAATTATGAGATGCTACAACGGAAATTCCTGACCGTTACCCGTAAACTAACCAGGCAGTTTGTCCATCAATCTGGGCGGGTATCACCAGTTTTCTAGCCAAATTACAGTTCATATCCGTAATCTGGTCAAGCATCATACGTAGCCTGGTCAGTGAACAAGCAGCGCGGAACACTGTTCACGGAACAACCAAAATTTGTATCAGAATAGCGCCCCTTCGGGACGCTAGAAAGCGGGATGGAGCAGCCCCTTAGGGCATGTGCAAAAACTACGCACTTGCCGAGTCCCTGGAAAATTGACAATGAAGCGAAACTAATCATTAAATGGGCTAAAATATCAAATTTTCCTTATTAGTTGGGTATGAGCATGACAAGTCTGTTCTCCGTCGTAGGGCGTACTCGTGCGTTTTCCTCACTACTGGGCCAACGCGTTTTCCATCCGCGGACCTCTATCCTCTCGTTCTCCACACTATTGGGCCGAA
This sequence comes from Ancylostoma caninum, assembly GCA_037903475.1. Lineage (NCBI taxonomy): Eukaryota > Metazoa > Nematoda > Chromadorea > Rhabditida > Ancylostomatidae > Ancylostoma > Ancylostoma caninum. The sequence goes on from JBAJFG010000313.1 coordinate 796,871, forward strand.
GCGAACTCGTATTCTGGTGTCCTCCACACTATTCGGCCACTATGGGCCTGTCTTCAATCGGTGGATCCGTATTTTGGCGTCATTTTCACTGCTGGGCCACAGCGAACCCTTCACAGTCGGCTGAAGTGTATCCTGGTATTCTCCACATTATTGAGTCACAGCGGACACGTCCTATATTGGCAGGCCCCTATCCTGGCATTCGTCACATTTTTGGGCTATGGCGGGTCCTGCTTCCATCTGGGAGCCCGCATTCTGGCGTCTTGCTCACTGATGGGCCACGGCGAGCCCTTTCTTCATCGGTGGACCCGTATACTGGCATCCCCCACACCACTGGGCCACATTGGGCCCTTTCTCCATCGGTGGACCCCAGTGGCGGACGCAGAAAGTGGGCGGGAGGGGGTGCGTGGGAAGAAAAGTGGGGTCTCCGCCGTTTTGGGGACCCAGACGGAAAATAAAATTGATAATAATATTAATTATAATAATAAACAATAAATAAAAAATATATTAAAAATAATAATAAAAATAAACAATTAAAAATAAACTAACACAAGATTTTTATTTGTATTGTAAAGTAATTTCGAAAATTTGGCGACCCATTCTCGGGGGGGCGCGCGCCCCCCCCCTGCGTCCGCCACTGGTGGACCCGTATCCTGGCGTTCCCCGCACCACAAGGTCACGGCGGGCCCCTCCTCCATCGGTGGACCCGTATCCTGGCGTTTTCCACACCATTTGGCCACGGAGGCATGCTGTGTTATGTTGAGGTACCGCACCATGGTATTGTTGCGGCGCAATACCATGGCATTGTCGCGGCGCAATACCATGACATTGTTGCGGCCCAATACCATGCTTTGTTATGTCGAGGTGCCGCACCATGGCATTGTTGCGGCGCAATACCATGACATGGTTGCGGCGCAATACCATGCTGTGTTATGTCGCGGGTACCGCACAGGGATCTGCGGAAGTAAAATTTTAAATTCCGTAAAACGTAAAACGGAAAACGGAATTATATAATCAATGAGCATATTTCTCACTGAACTTACTCACTAAGACGATAAACTGTAAAGTGTGAGAAGTGCGAGTTCTTTGCTTCACTTTAGAGCAGACCTATCCTGCAAAAATTCGGACAAAAAGTTAACTACGGTAGTTAATACATATGGAATCTGGGGAGGATCATGTTATTCACAGAGGATTTCGTTGGAGCGAGTTAGCGAGAGAGAAGGTAGACAAAGAGTGTGTGGCGAATGTGAAACACAAGCAGCCAAATATCATCAGTCGCGAGCTGCGCCAGTGTGGATCTGAGGGTGTCATCGCCTGACTAAAACAGTGAAATTTGTGATGTAGCCTTATGCTTTTGTCAACTTGAAAGAAAGCCCACATCATGCGCTGCTTCGCAAGAGTGCTTGATGCTCTTACCATGGCACGTCACAGTTTCATGGAAATTTTATATAAGTTCACCCCACATTTCTGTGAAACCTTGTTTTTTTTTTGAGAATTTTGAGGAGAGCAAGGCACTTGTGTGGCATATTTGGAACAATGATGAGCACCAGCGAAATTGCGACGGTGAATGGCGGTTGGACGTCAATTTTGGCGCCATAGTTGTGAACTCATATACATTGCGCATCGAAACACGTGAACCCTCTTCAGGATAGGGGATAACAAATACCTCGCCTCCCTCCATAATTTTCCGGGATTTTTCGTTTTCCGGGCTAAAAAGCCGTAAAACGTAGAACGTAAAACGGAAGGCCAAAAATGGGCGGAAAACGGAAAGCGTAAAACGGAAAACGCAAAATTCCGCACACCCCTGGAGCCGCACCATGACGGTGTTGCGGCGCAATACCATGGCATTGTTGCGGCGCAATAACATGCTGTGTTATGTCGCAGGTGCCACACCATAGCGTTGTTGCGGTGCCGCACCATGATGTTGTTTGCGGCGCGATACCATGGTGTGTTGTGTGGCGGGTGCCACCCTGTGTTCTTCCAGGTGGGGGCCAGCATTCTGGTTGATTATTGGTTTATTATTTACACAACGTCACGTCTTGCGAAATTGAAGCGTTTACTCTCTGTATGTCAGTACGCAAGCTTTCGAGAAATGAATGGCTGTCTTGACTGCACACATTGTGCAGCCTGAAAGCTTGTAAACACTCCCTCACCCTTATGCTGCGAGACCGCCAGCAAAGGTGACGAAATCACCATCCCGTGTATAGGGAAGAGGCAGCATTGACGTAATGAGCGAGTCCCGAAGCGAACATGTCTCAGTCCCTAAATATCGGGCCATTTCGTCCCTTAGTCTGCATCTCAAGATTGCGGTGTCTATGAGTACCGCCGCGTATCTCTAGCCGCTCTAGCCCCCCTACGGTGCTTTGTTTAATAGATGTACAACTCAGCATAACCAACGTAGTGCGAATAATCATCTTTTTCACACTAATGGGCCCTTACAGACCGTCATCCTGGTGTTTCCCCTACTATTGGCCCCGGCGGACCTGATCCAGTTGTGGGCCCGTATCCTGACATTTTCCTCACGGTTGCGCCCAGACAGACCCATTCTCAATCCGTGGACCCTTATGCGTTTTCCCCACTGCTGGACCAAGCCGTACCTATTCTCCATGCGTGGACCCACATCTTGGCGTTTTCCTCACTACTCGCCGCAGTCAGACCCATTCTCCATCTGAAGACCCATATACTGAAGTTTACCCATTACTGGGCCATGACTTACTTATTCTCCACCCGTGGACCCTCATCATGGTGTTTTCCCTACCATTGGCCACGACGGGTCCATTCCTCATCTGTGCGCCCATATCCTGGCGTTTTCCCCACTACTGGGCCAGGGCAGACCTATCCTCCATCTGTGGGCGCATATTCTGGCGTTTTTCCGACTACTGACCGCAGGCAGACCCATTCTCCATCTGAAGACCCGTACACTGATTTTTTCCCATTACGGGCACGGCGTACTTATTTTCCACCCGTGGACCCTTATCTTGGTGTTTCCCCACTACCGGGCTACGCAGACCCATCCTCCACGTGGGCCCTCATCCTGGCGTATTTCTTACTATTGGCCATGACGGGTGCCTAGTGCGGCCCATCGCTACGCGACCTCTCAGGATGCTTATCCATCCACTCGAGGAGGATTACTTTCAGTGCATGGAATACTGCAAAAGCGCTAACAGAGGGGCTACACTGCTGTTACGCAATGTCAAATCGTTGTAAACACTGTCTTTCGTGGCGGTACCCTGAAAGCACTGTCTAAATCTCTCGCTTCCATCATTGGAGACTGTATCCATTTTCCCGTCGGTGCCGCCCTTAGGATGCTTTGTTAAGAGGATCCGGTGCTGACCATAATTTGTGCATGCAAGCCAATAAAGTGCATATGCAGCCGGAGACCCTTCAAAAACAGAATTTGGGGTTTTTCATGGTCGCCATCGTTCTCTACAATTCGCTTACTATAAAAATCTTGAAAACGATCTCTCCGTTAAAACTCTGCCGCTATCAGCATACAGAGTTAAAGGCGAAATTTTCTGTATAAGGTGTCAAAACAAGCTTCTTTATGAGTAGAAAGTCAACTCAAATTGTGGAAGACACACTTCAGAGATTTTGCTTTAGGCCACACAATAAGACGCCTGTTGGACGTTATTATGGGAGAAAGATGGAGTTCAGAGCTGCAAACAGTGGGAAAGTGCGCAGAAATCACTGCTCTGTGATGTCAGATATCGGTGGTATCTCGGATTACCTGCCATGTTCATTCGCACCCATCCAAGACTTTTATCAGTGTTCGGGGTTATGTCGCACCCCCGATTACGTCTTACGCAAGAACCAATGGTTTTCCAGGCTTGTAGCCCTGGGCATACTTTAGGCGACGCGATTTGGTCGCCGCGACTGAGTTTTGCACGAGCGATTCAGTCGCAGCGACTCGGTCGCGTTCTTGGCCATACTCCATTTAATGACTGGCGACGGCACTGAATCATTTGCTGGGCTCATCTCACTACAATTTCGATATTTAGGATTCATTCACATTTCTTTCCCGTACCTAGCGGTAGTAAGCTGCTTGCCGTACCTAGCGGTAGTGAGTAAAAAACTTTCTACGTTTGAATTGTGGCTTCTGATTGGCTTTGAAGAGCTATTCCAGCTTTTCGAACTGGTTTTGAATCCCTATTTGACCTACTGAGCATAATTATTGCGTTTTTTCTTCTTGGAATTTTAGTGAAACGCACAACTTGAGGATATGATTGAAGATACTTGAAGATATGGTGAGCGATTATAAAGAAGGAATACGAAATCACTCTGAAATACTGGTTTTTGGGAAGGAATTAAGAGGGTGTTACTTAGAAAAAGAAAGATTTACATATATTCTCATCAAGTCTCGAGAGGGAGTCTGTTATAGTAAGAAACCTACCCAAATGAATCGAAATAAGCGAAATTTCCAAGGAAAAGAAGCAAAAAACCGAGCGACGCAGTCGCGTCACAACGTCTAGACGTAGCGACGCGATTGCATGAGAAATGAGGAAAATCGCTGAAGACTCACAAAATGAAGTATGCCTAGGTCGCAACTGACAAGCGATTTGGTCGCCGCGACTGAGTTTTGCACGAGCGATTCAGTCGCAGCGACTCGGTCGCATTCTTGGCCATACTCCATTTAATGACTGGCGACGGCACTGAATCATTTGCTGGGCTCATCTCACTACAATTTCGATATTTAGGATTCATTCACATTTCTTTCCCGTACCTAGCGGTAGTAAGCTGCTTGCCGTACCTAGCGGTAGTGAGTAAAAAACTTTCTACGTTTGAATTGTGGCTTCTGATTGGCTTTGAAGAGCTATTCCAGCTTTTCGAACTGGTTTTGAATCCCTATTTGACCTACTGAGCATAATTATTGCGTTTTTTCTTCTTGGAATTTTAGTGAAACGCACAACTTAAGGATATGATTGAAGATACTTGAAGATATGGTGAGCGATTATAAAGAAGGAATACGAAATCACTCTGAAATACTGGTTTTTGGGAAGGAATTAAGAGGGTGTTACTTAGAAAAAGAAAGATTTACATATATTCTCATCAAGTCTCGAGAGGGAGTCTGTTATAGTAAGAAACCTACCCAAATGAATCGAAATAAGCGAAATTTCCAAGGAAAAGAAGCAAAAAACCGAGCGACGCAGTCGCATCACAACGTCTAGACGTAGCGACGCGATTGCATGAGAAATGAGGAAAATCGCTGAAGACTCACAAAATGAAGTATGCCTAGGTCGCAACTGACAAGCGATTTGGTCGCCACACCATTTCTCGTAAACTTTTGTAAAATTCGGCCGCGCGTCTACGGTTTCCTCTTGGAAATGAATACGCGTAGAATAACCACGGCAGCTTTTGTGATGATTGCAAGTTAAATCGCGTGGCAACCAAATCGCAGTGGCTGCAACTATGCCCAGCCCTTATGTCGCACCCGTCGACTACATCCTCAAGCAGGTGGTCACCGCATGACCAGTGAACTTCTTTAAGAAATGAGGGCTATCGTCCTCACAGACATCATTTTCACCTGGAAGCTCATCGAGATGTTCCTAGGAAACCCGAACTTCTAGTTTTTCTCTTCGAACGAAAATTCAATTAAAGTAGAGATGAAGTCTTCTAAGACGGCGTAGTTTAATTATGTCGATGAAAAATTACAGCACAAAACCAGGACGACGGAATGACAAATGTGAGTGGATAAACTATATTTCTTGGTAGTGGGAGGGGCTAGAAGGGAGCCAGTTTATCCTTTCATTGTAGTGTCTTGCTGGTGAAACTGGATTTTTGTCCATTTCAAAATGATTTTTGGCAATCTCCTTATTCCGAGGAGACCGAGGATCACTTCCACTAGGGTGGTGAGAAAGCCTTGAGCTACTTTCAATTTTTCTGTCTTATTTTTTATTCAGCATTCAATGGAATTTTCCGCAGCAGTTCTATCCTTCCTGCTCCTAATATTCTTGTGACGTTGATTGTGACGATCTGAAGAGAGTCAGTCGATTGTTTTGGCATACGGCACACGTTTGCCAAATGCGTATTAGACTTGTAGTAGGGTGCGGTGGAGGCAGAAGCTGGAAAGGACCGACTGCGCTCGGAAGCACACAGTGCAGAAGTTGCTGGCGATTGGACGAAGTTGTTCGATGGAGATGTAAAGAAATCAGCCGAACGCTTCGCACGTGAGGCTAGATATTCATTATGCCGTGTGATAAAAGAGTGTAAACAATAACAATACAATGGAATTCACACAACAGTATAATCACAATCGGATTCCAGCTCCTCTATTTTTTCACGGATCTCTTTAACTCTATAAGGTCTAGCGTGGGGCAAGCGTTAGCCGTGTAGTAGGTTTACAGAATCCCATCTCGGTCGTCCTTCTTGAATAGACTCTGCGAATTTCTGGAGCTGATTTTTACTAGTGACGGTGTACCCTTCAGGAAGCAGCTCGCGATGCGATATTCCTCACGAATACCGGAAGCAGACGAGACACTCCTTGGGGTAGACTTCCGATTTCGGTTACGTCGTTGGGCATTCTCCTCGAGAGAGCAACAAAGCACGATGTGTATTAGAATTGTAGGGAACTCAAATCTCATCTCCAATAATTAGGTCTTCCAGAAACTCCTTTCGGAGTGAACAGGGAGGGAGAAAGTGGGGATGACTCGAAAGTGCTTATTGACATTGTGGTTAAAGTTAAGAAAATTAGTTACATATGCCAAGTACGGAGAAATTTCGAAAGTGATCTACAATTACCGCATGATAGGGCACCTATCAATAATGGAAAGTTATAGAACATTCAGAAAAACTGCTCAGCACTTTCTTGCTACCCTAATACTCAGAACCCCAAAAACAAGTTTCTGATCGCATCCGAAACTTGCTTTTCCAAAAGCTTGTCGACAAGTTGTTTTCACACTTCCTTGCCGACAAGTTGTTCGCCCGAAAAGCTTGTCGACAACTTGTTTTCACTGCTTCGTTGTTGAAAACAAGTTGTCGACAAGCTTTTCGGGCGAACAACTTGTCGGCAAGGAAGTGTGAAAACAACTTGTCGACAAACTTTTGGAAAAGCAAGTTTCGGATGCGATCAGAAACTTGTTTTTGGGGTTCTGAGTATAAGAGATTATGCTGTGAAAATGATCATCCGGCTAACTCCGGACTCTCAGGCTTTCATTGGGATCGCTTCGCTCGCCTCGCATACGTGTGTGTTCCCTTCTACTGAGCGCTGACATACTACTCTCGCAGGTGGGGACCCGTGCCTTACATTTTACACACTTTCACGCACCCTTATCACACCTTTGGACCCGACTCCAGGCGTTTCCCCAGTTTTGGACGCCGACACACCCTTACCACACCGTTGGACCCGACTCCAGGCGTTTATCCACTTTTGGACGTTGGCGCAACCTTATCATATCGTTGGGCCCGTTTCCAGGCGTCTCCCCTGTTTTGGACGCCGGCGCACCCTTTTCACACCGTTGGACCCGACTCCAGGCGTTTCCCCATTTTGTAAACGCCGGCGCATCCCTATCACACCTTTGGACCCGACTCCAGGCGTTTCCCCATTTTGTAAACGCCGGCGCATCCCTATCACAGCGCTGGACCCGTTTCTCCCACCCATGAGCTGCGGCGCATCACTCTCACTGCTGTTCTCCCTATAACGGCAACTCTTCCCTAACGGAGCGCCGACGCACCTCTGACATAAATCTAGGCTCGTTTCATGTCACCTTCTCCACCATCTGTACGGGCGCAACCCTCATCCACGTCATTCCTCGTCCACCTATCCACCTACCTGGTTCATCCTCTTCTTTATAAAACTGTCCTGCCCCTCCCATTCCTTTTATACGGTCATGTAATCATAGGTCTATCTCACTCATTCCGACCGTGTTGAAAACTACTGTCGGCCATTAACATGTCTGAACATGACGAAGGTGGCCCAAAACACCTTCAAATCAAGGTAAAAATCAAAATTTGCAACTTTTTTGTACATAACGTGATGCGCTGAACACAATGGTGTCGGTAGTTTTTGTCGAGGCTGGTTCTCTTGCACACACACACACACACACACACACACACACACACACACACACACACACACACACACACACACACACACACACACACACACACACACACACACACACACACACACACACACACACACACACACACACACACACACACACACACACACACACACACACACACACACACACACACACACACACACACACACACACACACACACACACACACACACACACACACATATATATATATATATATATATATATATATATATATACAGTAGCGAGCAAAAAGATTGCAACTTTTGGTTTCTCGTCTATAACTTCTTCCGAAGCAAAGCTTGGGAGCTCAAATTTTTTTGGGAGTTGTAGATACTCATGGGTGATAGAAACAAGGAATAACCCCTTTACTCCATTGACTTCACGTTCTTTAAGAAAAATTTTTCTCGCAGCGGCCTAAATCTGAATTTTGGCACCATCCTCAATGTCTCATAAAATGACGTCTATCGTTAGGATCTGACCACGAATTGGTTCCCTGCAGTAGAGCCAACCCGTATGTGCTTGAAAATGTGCTTGCCCTGACCACTGGTTGACATCTACAGAGCTATGTGAGATTAGTTCAGCAGTGATCCTCTATGGGTGTTTCTGTCACCCTGGCTTCACCTATCGGCTCTATTTGAAAAGGAGGGATGCCCCTGATGGTTCTATAAGTCTGACTAGAAGTGTTCGGTTTCAACGCAGCTTATTGCTCCCTCGCAGTTCCGAAATATTCGGGCTTGTTGCCAGCTAATCGTGCACATCACGCAAAATAAGTTTTGGAATTTTTTCTGTCTCGAGAAGGAGGATACTTTGAGGATCCCATGAATGGTAAAGATTCTCCAGGGTCCCTGGAATACTGCCGCGTGCGTGACGATTCATGCCGCCTTAGATTTATCGAAACAGGACTACTTGAAGTGGAGAGTGCTGGTCACTAGCACGAGCATGTGTGGCCCCTTGCTCCACCTACGAGTTCTCCCACTTCGCCTAAAGCCTTTTGATTTAAAAATGTCTCGTGTAGTTTGTTTCATCTAATTCAAACTGAAAGTGGGCGGGAGGGGGGCGTGGGAAGAAAAGTGGGGTCTCCGCCGTTTTGGGGACCCAGACGGAAAATAAAATTAATAATAATATTAATTATAATAATAAACAATAAATAAAAAATATATTAAAAATAATAATAAAAATAAACAATTAAAAATAAACTAACACAAGATTTTTATTTGTATTGTAAAGTAATTTCGAAAATTTGGCGACCCATTCTCGGGGGGGGCGCGCGCCCCCCCCCCCCCCCCCCCTGCGTCCGCCACTGATATATATATATATATATATATATATATATATATATACTAGCGCCCCTTCGGGACGCTAGAAAGTGGGGTGGGGCAGCCACTTGAGGTATATGCAAAAGCTTCACACGTGTGAAATGCTTGGAGATCAGCAAAGAAGCAAAACTAATCATCAGCTGAGCTCAAATACGAAATTCTCCTTATGAGTTGCGTATAACGTAAGGGTCTGGCCGCCTCGTCAACGTTCTTCGAGTCTTCTCGCCATCCTAGCCTTGCTTGCAAATTCTTAATTCCGCACCTACACGTAAAGCTAATTTCCGGCGCACTGATAATACCTACTCTTTTTTGTCACATTTCTTACACACCTGTGGACCCGTTATGATCAGCCAACAGAGAGGAAGAAGAGATAGTCGACTGAGGCACGAATGAGCGCGTAGCGTGCCCCTACTTCATCGGCAGACATGCATCTTGGCGCTTATCCCAATGTTGGGCCAGGGCAGACCCATCCTCCATTTGTGGATCTGTATCCTGGCGTTCTTCCCGCTACTGGGCCAGCGCAGACCCGATCCATCGGTGGGACTCCTCCCGGCGCTTTCCCCACTAATCGGCCCCTTGCAGACCCAATCTCCATTCATGGACCCGTATCCTGGCGCTTTCTCCAGTATTGGGCCAGAGCAGACCCAATCCCCATCCGTGGACTCGTTGCCTGGCACTTCCCCGTTAATGGGCCCCTGCAGACCCAATCTCTATCGATGGACCCGTACCCTGCCATTTTCCCAGTGTTGGGCCACGGCGAACCCTTTCTCCACTGATGGACCCGTATCCTGCCATTTTTCCACTATTGGGCCACGGCGGACTCTTTCTCGATCGGTGGACACCAATCATGATGTGTTTCTGGACTACGGGGCCCCGGCTCATCTGTCCTTCGAAAGTTTGATCAACTGTACAAGTTGCACAACTGATTTCAGAGAATGTCACAACAGCTTATTGTGACGCGTTCTTTATCCTGTGTATTTGATTGTATTTTTTTAAAAACAGATGGATCCTCAAGCTGCATAATCCCCAAGGGACCTCAAAGAGAGGTGTGCAAGGACCATATCTCAAGCGAGGACACAGAGTGAATCCTTCGATACATCCTCCATGGTATGCACACTTCTTTTCGAAGTGGTTATCGTCCACTGTTCCAAAGCTGAGTGAAGTCCACAACAAAGCTCCAGCGGAGGGGCGACCCTGCTCCGTACATTGCTGCTACGCATCGTCAAATCGTTACAAACATTATCTCGCCTGGAGGGCTCGAGACTGCTAGACGGTGGTCCCGCCGCGAAATCCCGAATGCACCCGACTTCCACTACGTCTATGCACCTATGGCGAAACATCGGCCGAATGCCCCATCAGCTTCGCATCCTCGCGACGCACAGTCTATAACTGAGTCTTACGGCGAGCGCATGCGATCACGTGCTAGTCCCCCTACGTCTGCGCTCTAGAAAATTTTGTTGCACTACCATGATTTATATAAGAGGATATATATATATATACATGTATATTTATATATATGTATATACATACATCATGACTTATAATAACGGGCTTACTTTGTGTGTGTGTGTGTGTGTGTGTGTGTGTGTGTGTGTGTGTGTGTGTGTGTGTGTGTGTGTGTGTGTGTGTGTGTGTGTGTGTGTGTGTGTGTGTAGAACGAAATTCGAGGGCGTGGCTTAGAGTGATGCCGACCACTCCACCGTTACATGAAGGGTGCGCCGGCGCCCAAAGTGGGGGGAGACGGGTCCACTGCTGTGATAAGGGTGCACCGGCGCGCAAAGTGGGGGAGACGGGTCCACTGCTGTGATAAGGGTGCGTCGGCGCCCAAAGTTGGGGAGACGGGTCCACTGCTGTGATAGGGGTGTGTTGGCGCTCAAAGTGTTGGGTGATGGGTCCACGGCTGTGATAGGGGTGCGTCGGCGCCCAAAATAGGGGAGACGGGTCCACTGCTGTGATAGGGCTGCGCCTGCGCTCAAAAGTTGAGGAGCGCCTGAAAATATAGCTACCGATGTAGGAGGGGTGCGCCGGTGTCCACTACTCAGGGAAATGTTATGAGCTAGGTCCATATTTGTTGAATCGATTCGATGGCATCTAACATCAATCGTTTAAAAAAAACTAGATGTCAGATCACTGCGCGGATTAGTATGCAATCCGTGTGGATCCTTCCTCCTTACGTCCTCCTCCGCGTTCTTCTCTTCTCATTTGTTGATGAACACACCGCACCCTCCACTTTTATATGTTCTAACTGACTCTTATCACTTGACCAATTATAACAAACAAAAAATGATAGACCATTTTCTGCGGTCAATCCAGGTTGAACCGGTTATATATAGTTACAAAAAGCTATTTCATTTGAGCAAATGATGAAATTGCTTCGAGAAGGTTAATCCTCTTTGATAAGTGCATTTTTACGAGGAAAAGCAATGGAAAGGATGTGGGACACAATACAGCAAAAATGTGGAATAGCTGTGACTTTATTTGAATGAAGAAGGGATGAAGCCATGCGAGCGAAGCGAGCATTAGGAAAAGTCTGGAAGTTCGGCGTCAGCCGGACGGCCAGACTGGCATGTATATATATAAAATGCCAATTAATTTAAACTCACACACACGCACACATAAAATCCCAATTAATGTTAACTATGATATAATTACTTGCCCCATGCCACCCTTCTCGAATATGTTCTTCGAAGAAAAGATGGTTTGGCTGCATTATATATTGTAGCATAGGGTGAAGAAGGGTGAAGAACTGCTGAATTTCGCTAGTTTTTTTTTGTTCGGAGCAAAGCTCGCAACTAGGACCTGCTTCTTTCTTCGACACTCTCCCTTCCTCTCTCGCTCTTTCTCTCTTCCAGTAGTACTACTATCTGTTCGTTCTTTCGCACCTGATTCATTGATCGAATCATTCACAGTATTTAATTATTCTCTGATCTCTGATTGATTTCGATCTCCCTCAATTCGACGGAACGTTCATTATTTGCTTGCCTTTGGAGAGAGAGTTAGAAATTTCTCTTTGACTTGCAGCTAGATTACGTCAACAAGACGTGAAATAGAAATCATATGCACATTTTCAGGGTACTGAAAAATTCTTTCAAGGAACGATAGATGGTTGTACTTCCAATCACGATGCTTGTAGAGGTTCTGATGGCTCTTTTGCTCGGTATGCGTATTACCCATCGAAGAGATTATGTCAGATGGAAATAGTACGCACTAGCAAGCTAAATGACTGCAACTTTTGATTTTTGGTCCATAACTTGGTGGTCGCATGTTAAACGCAGCACCCGCCCTTATCTTTGTGCTTGAGACCTTGCTTGATCTCTAGGTTTTGAAAAAAAAACTCAAAGGAAAACTCATTCGCGAAACCTGGGCTCGTAGTAGAGTGCCATGGCGGCGAGACTGCAAACTGCAAAAACTGCAAAACTCACCACTACGCTTTAGGCAATGATTGCATGACAGAGCGGCTAGGTCGTCTGAAAAAAAGGAACTCCGAGTCAGAACGCCGCGACGCGGCGCTCTGGCTCAAGGTTCTTTTTTACGGACCATGTATAAGCTCTTTCTATTGAACGTAATAAGAGTTAACCTACAAACCGTTTAGGAGCTGCGCATCATCCGCTGTCATCCGCGAAGCGCGACGAAGCTGCGCCTCGTGTTCTTGAGTTTCCCTATCTTGGGGGTAACGTGGCACACGGGTCCGAGTCAGAGCGCCGCGAAGCAAACCGTATATATATCCGCCTCTGATATATATATATATATATATATATATATATATATATATATATATATCAGAGGCGGATATACAGGGGGGGGGGGCCATAAGTTATTGTACAACGTTTGCTGGCCCATTTCTCCGCAGTAGTAAAATATTTTTTGCCGCACTAGGCACTGTTTAATAGAGCTGGATTTGCTCTATCTTTTGATCACAAAAACCTCCTGGATACTTCCAAGATAACGAAAAAAGTTTATCGGAAACATTCATTGCAGACTTTCGGTGCCGCAAAATGCACTAACTCTGCCCGCAATTTCCGAGCAAAACAGCCACAAAAACAGTTTGATATTTTTAGAAAGAGCATTCTTTGCTCTTTAAGATGCATCTAAGCAGTACACCCCACTTTAGAGATTTGGTGGATTTTTCGTAAAAAATTTCCACATCAACCCGCTTTTTTCAAAAACCTGTTCTAAGTCCAACTGCTCCAAACCAAAACTCTCCCGGGAAACCGGGTTTTAACTGTAAGATACTTTGATCCCTGCTCTATTCGGCAGCGAAAAGAGCAGGATAATCCATGTGTTGCTGGTGGAGAAATAAATGAGCAAACGTTGTACAATAACTTATGGCCCCCCCTGTATATACGGGTCCCCGGCACATCAGTCCGTCATCAGTGCACCCGCACTCTTTGTAAACTTTGGATAAAAAATGGAAGAACGTTAGGAAATATTTAAAACTAGACGGCATACCCGGCTTCGCTCGGGTGTTTTACTACCTCGGCTTTCTAACACTGATGAGGGCTATTGCTATTGCTGGCCAATTCGTGGCGAATGCCCATAATTTTGGTTGGTACATGACCAAAGCTACAGTGAACCAAAGCTGAAGTACAGTGCCTTCAGTTCGCCGTGGCCTCCCGCCGCACTGCCTGAGATCACACGTGGCGTTCTGCTGGGAGCGTTCCCGCAGCCAACCGGCTGAGTATCAATCACCAGCAGGACGCCACGTGTGATCTCAGGCATTGCGGCGGAAGGACGCGGCGGATCGAAGACACTGTAACCATTCTTCTGAAGTTGTTTCGATGACAAATTCATGGAAATAACTTGCCATATTAGGTGTTTAGCGTGTTCGATTGATTCAATAAGCGCATTCTTTCTTCTCAGAAGCTTCTCAGAAGCGGGAAAATATCACAGGAGATTACTGAATCGATATATTCGTGCAGAATAGTTGTCATATTCGTGTCCACCGCATGCGAAAATCCCAGTAGGCACGTCTCCACCGACCCGTGGGCGAAAATAGCCAAAAGCAATGAGAACGATGAATCGATGTTTTTTCTTTGCAAAGCGGTTCTCATATTCATGTTCAGCGTAGTGGAAGACTACAGCAGACATGTTCCTGCTCCAACCCCCGAATGAAAACGGAAACAATCGACATTAATTAATCGATATCCTCGTGAAAAATGGTTATCATATTCTTGTCTAGCGTACTGAGGAACCTCAGTGGACATGTCTCTACCTCCTCGTTGGCAAGAATATCAAAAAAATCGATAAAATCGATAAATCGATATTTTGGAGCAAAAACGGTTCTCATATCCATGCTCAGCGTATTGAGGAACCTTAGTAGGCATGTTCTCCCCAATCCCTGGGCGAAAATAGCGAAAATCAATAAAATCGATACAATCGATAAGTCAATCGATGTTTTCTGGCAGAAAGTAGCCTAAAACCTCCGCTGGCCCGTCTTGAGTATATGTGCAAAGTTTGGTCCCGATCGGTTAACCCTCCGCAATTTCTATGAGAACATACATACACACACATACACGCGCACGGACATTCTACGTTATGTATACAGACGTTTGATCAATTGCACAACTGGTTCCAGAAAATGTCACAACAGCTTATAATGACGTGTTCTTCGTTCGTTCATCCTGTGTATTTGATTGTACTGCCCTTCTCAAAAACACACGGATCCTCAAGCTGCATACTTCCCATGGGACCTCACTAATGAGAGGTGTGCAAAGAGCACATCCTACATAAGGAAACTGAGTGAATCCCATTGCTACGGCCTCCATTCGTACTTTCAAGGTGATTCACGTCCAGTACTCCAAGACTGAGTGTAGTTACTGACAAAGCTCCATCAGAAGGATTACTCTGCTCCGTACATTGCTGCCATTCATCGTCAAATCGTTGTAAACACTGTCTCGCCCGGAGGCCTCGAGACCGCTAGCCGCTGGTCCCCACCGCGAAATTCCGAATGCACCCGACTTCCACTACGTCTATGCACCTATGACGAAACATCGTCCGAATGCCCCGTCAGCTGCGCATCCTCGCGAGCCACAGTCTATGTATGAGCCTCACGGCTAAAGCATGCGATCACGTGCTATTCCCCCTACGCCTGCGCTCTTGAAAATTTTGTTGCACTACCATGATTTATATAAGAGTATATATATATATATATATATATATATATATATATGATATATACAGTGGCGAGCAAAAAGATTGCAACTTTTGGTTTTTCGTTCATAACTTCTTCCAAAGCAGAGCGTGGGAGTTCAAATTTTTATGGGAGTTGTACATACTCATGTGAGGTAGGAACAAGGAATAACCCCTTTACTCCATTGATTTCACGTTTTTCAAGAAAAATTTTTCTCACAGCGGTCTAAATCTGTGAATTGGCACCATCCGCAATGTCTCATAAAATGACGTCTATCGTTAGGATCTGACCACGAATTGGTTCCTTGAAATAGGGCCAACTCGTACGTGCTTGAAAATGTGCAAGCGCTGACCACTGGTCGGAATCGACAAGGAATAAGTGAGAGTAGTTCAACAGTTATCCTCTTTAGGTGTTTCTGTCACCTTGGCTCCACCTATCGGCTCTATTTAAAAGGGAGGGATGCCCTTGATTGTTCTATAAGTTTCGCAACAAGTGTTCGGTTTCAGCGCAGCTTATTGCTCCCTTGCAGTTCCGAAATATTCGAGCTTGTTGCCATGCAGCTAATCGTGCACATTACGGAAAATAAGTTTTGGATTTTTTTCTGTCTCGAGGAGGAAGATACCTCAAGGATCCCATAAATGGTAAAGATTCTCCAGGGTCCCTAGAATATTGCAGTGTGTGTGGCGACTCATGCCGCTTTGAATTCGATGAGGTAGATCTTGCTAAAATGCAATGAACTCTACGAAACATCCCCGAAGCGGGATACTGTGACCTGGCACTATAAAAACTGGCTAATTCAGTTTGAATTAGATGAATCAAACTAAACGAGACACTTTTAAATCAAAAAGCTCTCGACGAAGTGGGAAAACTCGTAGGTGGAGCAAGGGGCCACACATTGTCGTGGTAGTGACCAGCACTCTTCACTTCGAGTAGTCCTGTTTCGATAAATCCAAGGTGCCATGAGTCGCCACGCACACTGCAATATTCTAGGGACCCTGGAGAATCTTTACCATCTGTGGGATCTGTAAGGTATCTTCCCCCTTGAGACAGAAAAAATTCCAAAACTTACTTTCCGTGATGTGCACGATTGGCTGTACGGCAACAAGCCCAAATATTTCGGAACTGCGAGGGAGCAATAAGCTGTGTTGAAACCGAACACTTGTTGCGAAACTTATAGAACTATCAGGGACATCCCTCTCTTTTAAATAGAGCCGATAGGTGGAGCCAGATGACAGAAACACACATAGAGGAACACTGTTGAATTAATCTCGCACAGTCTTTGTGGATGTCAATAAGTGGTCAGCGCATGCACATTTTCAAGCACATAAGAGTTGGCTCTGCTGCAAGGAACCAATTTAAGGTCAAATCCTAACGATAGACTTCATTTTATAAGACATTGCGGATGGTGAAAAATTACAGGTTAAGGCCTCTGTGAGAAAAATTTTTCTTAAAAAACGTGAAATCAATGGAGTAAAGGGGTTATTCCTTATTTCTATCTCGCATGAGTATCTACAACTCTCGTAAAGATTTGAACTCCCACGCTTTGCTTTGGAGGAAGTTATAGACGGAAAACCAAAAGTTGCAATCTTTTTGCTCGTTACTATATATATATATATATATATATATATATATATATATATATATATACTAGAAGACGGCATACCCGGCTTCGCTCGGGTGTTTTACAACCCCGGCTTTCTCATATTGATGAGAACAATTGCCATTGCTGACAAAATCATTGCAAATACCAATAATGTTTGTGGTGAGCACATTAGTGATGCTGTACAGGGCATTCCCCTCCGAGTAAACATCGCGTTGGAGACACGCGCGCGAGCTGATCGATTCCATAGATCAAAATCTCAATCGAAAGGCTACGTGCGAATGGTTTTTAACGGTTCGGACGCCTTTCACCTGAGAATTTGATCTGGAATGGATCAGCGCGCGCGTGTCTCCAACGCGATGTTTACTCCAGAGTGAAATCCCTGTAACCCTTCCCCTCAATTAATCCCGTAAGCGAAACGTCAAAGTCAGCAAAGTTATTTCAATGACAAATTCGTGGAAAACAGTTGCATATTCGTGCTTAGATGTTTAACGTATTAGATTGATCCAGTAAGCACATTTTGCCAATTTTCAGAGCCAGGAAAAGAACAGAAGACATTAGTGAACCGATAAATTCGTGCAAAACAATTGCCGTATTTGTGTTCAGCGTATTGAAAAATCCCAGTAGACACGTCTCAACCGATCCATGGGCGAAAACAGCGAAAAATCAGTAAAACCGATAGATCGATATTTTGTGCAAAACAGTTATAATCAATTTGTGTTCAGCGTACTTGAAAACCACAGTACACATGTCCTTGCCTGTCCCCAAACGAAAATGGATAAGGTCGATGAAATCGATAGATCGGTAATTCGTGCGGAATGTTTGTTGTATTCGTGTTCTCGTATTGACGAACTCCAGTAGACATCTGTCTACCGCCCCATGGACAAGAATGGCGAAAATTCAATAAAATCGATAAATCGATATTTTCGTGCAAAGCGGTTGCCATATTCGTGTTCAGCGTACTGAGATACACCAGTGTACGTGTCCCCACCAAACCCTGAGCAAAAAAGCGAAAAATCAATAAATTCGATAAATCGATGTTTTC